>JAVKPL010012663.1:0-62285 GCA_032173675.1 Gastrolobium villosum
TCCCCCACCACAGGAATGCTAGTGATATCCTCCTGTGTCCCACTCACCAAACCTCCCAACATGACATATCCGTATGCCCCTGCTCTCAAGGCCCTCCTAGCCTGCAGCACTGAAATAAATGGCGAGGAACTAGCTGTGGAATCACACGGAGACATCACCACGCGCTTTGCACAGCAATCGATCAGTGCACAGTTTCTAGACAACCAATCCATGCCCAGAATAATTTCCAAGTTGGCCATCGGCAACCCAATTAGATCTACCGAGAACTCACGGCCATTCCACTGAAACGCTACATCACGGTGAACAGTGGTAGAATCACAAATTTCTCCGGTGGCGGTAGTCACCCGCAGCGGTGGAGAAAGCACAGACATGGGCAGCTCAAGCCCCAAAGCAATCGGGGTTGCCACAAACGAATGCGTAGCCCCGGAATCAAACAATACATCAACAGAAGAATCACCAATAGACACAGTACCTCTAACAAGGTTCGGAGCGCGGTCCGATTGCTGCCTATCCAAGGTGTACACTCGCCCCGAAGCAGGTGGCAGTGTAGGTGCAGAAGTAGTAGCCATCGGAACCATCTGCAAAGGAACTGCCCGAACAGCTGCAGCTCTCGCCGTCGACGACGGACAGTCTCTGGAGAAGTGGCCCTCCTTGCCACACTGGAAACAGATCAGCTGACCAGAAACACAACGACCAACATGCTCTTTCCCGCACCCCGCACACCTCGGAGTGGAAGGAGGCCTGACTGAACTCCCCTGCTGTGAAGCGGCTCTCTTGAACTGACCAGGCGCCTGCCTAGTCGCCAACTGCTTGCCCTTGCCCTTTCCAGCAAACTTCCTGTCCTTCCAGGATGTAGGAGCAGGAGTAGAAACAACAGTCCCCTTGGTCTCATCGACCTTGGCCCTCTTGGCCTTGCTTGCCACGCAAACATCCTCAATGTCCTTACACTGCTGAACCAGTGTACCAAAATCCCTCGAAGCAGCTCCAGCAATGTGCTCGGCAATCACCTCACTAAGTCCTCTGCGGAACTTAGCAGCCAGAAACGTCGGAGTAGGAGGAACCATCCGGAAGTGTGCAAACTTCACCAGCTCATTGAACTTGGCCAAGTACTCATCTACAGTCATCGAGCCCTGAACCAAACGATCAAATTCCCCCTGTTTCCTCTCCTGAGCATCGTAGGGAAAGTATCTGCCCAAGAAGCACTCCTCAAAGAATGGCCATGTCATAACACGACCCTGCATCCTGAAAGCTCGAGAGGTGTTCGTCCACCACTCATGGGCATCGCCCTCCAGCATATAAGTCGCGAACATCAGCTTCTGGGGGTCAGTACACTGCATGACCTGAAATATCTTGTCCATCGATTGCAGCCATCTCGCCGCAGCAATAGGATCTAAAGACCCCTCAAACACAGGTGGCTTATGCTTCCTGAAAGCATTCAGCCGACGATCAATAGCATCACGATCCTCAGCAGGCTCTGCCAAGGTCTCCACTGACTCAGCAACATGAGCAGCACTGCCAATCTGGCTATGGCTCCCCTCCCGATTACTAGGTGGAGGCGGCGGCGGCGGTGGCGGTGGAGCCTGGCCGACAGCAGGACCAGCCCTCAACTCCTCCAACATGACTCTCATCATTGTCATGTTCGCCATCCTGTTCGCCTCGAGGACTTCTTCAGTGGTCCTCCGGTTCGCTTCACGAACCTCAGCTGCGGCTATCCGGTTCGCCTCGCGAACAGCTTCCATCATTGCCGCGTTGGCCTGTCTAATGGCCTCCTGATCGGCTACTCTGGCCGCCTGCATCTCAGCCAATGCAGTCAAGACAGGATCGGGTTGATCCTCTAACGTGTCTCGTGTTCTCCCGGATCTTACCATGACTCTGCACAAGTTACACAATTTATGAGTTGATCAAGCCCACGCAGTGTGGTCACATATGCATTATCATAATAACATTCGACGGAGTAAACACATAAGACAGACACAACCAAACAACCTAGCAATTGCAATACATACAGGCTTTTCCCTCGAACCATTGCTCTGATACCATAAATGTAACACCCCGTATATATCCGGTAATGTTATCATACTATCGTATTAAGCTGCGCTTAATTAAAAATGCGGAATATCTTTTTCTTTTCAATTATGATGCCATTATCATTACCAACTTGCTTATTAACAGTTAATAAAAACATTGCCTGTATGTAATTGCAATAAAACAACTAACTGAAATACCTCACTAAATAAATATCATAAGCATAAGTCTCTAGTCACGGAACTACAACACGTAGACCGGACCAACTAACAGTTTATACAACTCAGCTCAAAGTGCTAACATAAAGTGACATGGACAAACCCCATGCTCACACAACTAAGGCAACAAGCCCAACATCAGTCTCAACATCAAAAGCATAATAATAAAGGTGCAGAAAACATAAACAGCATCCAATCCAGTCATGCTATCAACAAGCAATCATAACAATAATCATCAGTCATGCTCTGGCCTCTTGCCACCAGAGACATCAGCCCCCATACTACCTGAACCTGAAATAAGCATTCCCCAAACGTGGGGTGAGGTCTCTAAACAAGAAATCTCAGTAAGACAAGGGGTCCTCAAGGATCTTCCATCCCAAGCTCACTAACATGTGCAATATAAGTTTAAAAGCAGTTCATCATCATCAGTTCTAAAACAATGCAATGCAGCAGATAATTATGTCATGTGTGTCAATACTATTCTACTGGCCAGAGAAATGCAGGAATACGTTTATCTCCTACATATAGTGCAAGAAGCCACTTGCATCCACCCCGGATCACCGTATTGTATGACGCCACATACTCAGGCTTACCGTCCAGATGGAACAACACATGCATATTAAAAGCCATTACATGTAAAGTTCAATCAACATTTCATATTTTCAAAAGCATGTAACACAGCATGCATATACCATATCCCCATGGAACATGGTGGAACCACAACATGGCTAAACCGAGGACACGAAAGCTTACCTTGCAAGCTAACACCCAAAGCCAAGAGTCCACAGCTCAAAGTCCAAACACCGCAGAATCACAATCTGTTATGGACCAATACTATATCAATAATCATGCATCTCAAGCGTACAACTTAAAGACAACGCCTTTCCTTTACGTTTTACGTCTTAAGGCTCCATACAAGCCATAAGCCCTTAATCGCTTGATTCTGACTTAGTTCATTAATTACAGAAGCCCAACTTCCTTAATCTAGGGTCCACAAACCCCCAATTGCTTACTATATGCACAGTAAAGCTACTGTTCTTCGAAATCCTAGAATATCCGGATATCTCATTGGAAATATCAGGATATCCCGTATCAGGATATCGTACTAGAAATATCAGGATATCCCATATCAGGATATCGCACTCGAAATATCAGGATATCCCATATCCGGATATCTCCCTCAAAATATCAGGATATCCAATATCCGGATATCTCACTCGAAATATTAGGATATCCAATATCCGGATATCTCCCTCAGAATATCAGGATATCCAATATCCGGATATCTCCCTCAGAATATCAGGATATCCAATATCCGGATATCTCACTCGAAATATCAGGATATCCAATATCCGGATATCTCACTCGAAATATCAGGATATCCAATATCCGGATATCTTCCTCAGAATATCAGGATATCCAATATCCGGATATCTCACTCGAAATATCAGGATATCCAATATCCGGATATCTCACTCGAAATATCCGGATATTTCGCGACAGAATGCAGTTTCTGCATTTCGCGAAGATATCCTTCCAAGGTTCTATTTTTAACACTTCAACACGTTAAAGCATGCATTTTTATACCCTCTTAGGTTAACATATCAGTTGGTTACTTACTTAACCCATTTACATGCAAAGATGACACCTTTAACCCATTAAAACACATGATCAAGGTTGGTACAACTCACCAAAGGCTTGAAACAGAAAGTGGAGGTGCTCTTGGAGCTCACAACCAACTCCAAGGTTCAGACTTGTAAGGGTGCACGAAAATGCACAACAAGGTGGGTCCTTTCTACACAAAGGTTGACACTTTGAAGCTCACAAGCCAAGAAGAAGGCCCCAACACTACAAACCACCAACTCAGCCCCTTTAGCAACCCCAACACAGCCCCAACACTCAGAAGCAAGGCCACCAACACCCTCCCAATGCTCACTTTCACTCACCACAAGTGTTTAGGAGAAGAAATGGTAAAAGAAATGGCCTCAAAGCTCAAAACTTGGAGAAGAAGCCATGAAATAGTGTTTAAGAAAATTGAGCAGCCACCCTCTACGTAGAGAATAACAGCCACCTAGGGTTTTGTGCCTTAAATGGCCTATTTATAGCCAAAACATTAAAACACACAGTATTAGCTTTAATTGCTACACTTAGCATTTTAATCCCAAACTTTGGAATCTTAACCTACTCGATTTTACAAGAATTATCATATTTTTATATTATTTTTCTGAGCACCTTTTCGGTACGCGCTTTTCCATAGCCAGTATCAGTTCTGGCATCAGATTTCATTATTTTGTCTTGAAACTCGCTTTACAAGTCCTACATATTATTCTAGTAATTATCATGCACTTATAATAATTTTTTGGGATACTTTTTCGGTACGCATTTATACCGACTAGCAGAACCGGTATCTGCACTTTTCTTCCGAAAAGCGACTTTCATCATTCTTACCCACTAAATATAATTATTAAAGCCTCATAATAATTATTAGGGTCAATTATGGAATTATTTCCTAATTATCACAATTAATTCATTAATTATCTTAATTAGCGGTGGAGGTTCTTACAGGGATGTGCAAAATAACCAAAAAACTGGATCGAACTATGAACCGAACCTCCCTTAAAACAACTGATTTTTAAAAACTGGTTCATGAACCAAACCGGTTTTTTAAGAACCAGTTCATGAACCAAACCGGTTTTTTAAGAACCAGTTCATGAACCGAACCAGTTCATGAACCGAACTAGTTTTTAGAACCAATTTAAGAACCAAACCATTTTGAACCGTATTGTTTTCGAACCGAATCGTTTTCAAACCAAACCAAATTGATTTTTATAACTTTATTTTTTTTAAAAAATTATTTTTAAAATAGGGTCGACCCGAACCAGTTTCGAACCGAACCACTTCCGAACCGAATCGATTTTGAATCGAACCACTTCCGAACCGAACCGGTTTTGAACCGAACCACTTCCGAACCGAATCGAACCACTTTCGAATCGAACCATTTAAACCAATTCGGTTCGGTTTTTCAAAAATCTCAATTCGGTTCGGTTCGACCCATGCACATCCCTAGTTAGAGTTATGCTCCTATTGCAAGAAAGGTTGCCTCATCCTGTAAAGGACACAGAGAGGTAGGTCTGAGCATGAGGAACAACTCTCACTCAAATTTGTTCAATAGATCAGATGGTCGAATTAGGTATTCCTTATTCTTGAATTTTAGTTTTTCATTTGATGTTTTATTAATCATATATACATCGGTTCAATGGATTAATTGTTATTGAAAATTTCTTCCGGTGCGAATATATCAGAGTCAAAGACTTACAATAGATAATACGGTTTCCTCATTCAATAAAAAAGGATAGAAAATTTCACCAAAAAAAAAAAAAAAGGATAGAAAATAAACAAAGAAAGTACTTAAAGGTCATAATAAACAATGGTTTCCCCATTGCAGACAAAAGGATAACAAATACAAAGACGAAACCAATGAACAGGAATTAATTGTGATTAAAATAGGCAAAAATTGCATAAACAGCCTGCAGAATAGGTAGAGGACACACCAGTATTGCAACAAAGTTGTAATCGGGCTTCATAATGAGGAGACAAGAAGGCGAAACAGGTGAACAGGAATTATTTGTGTTGATAATAGGAGACGATTGCATATATAGTTTGCGGAACAGCGAGAGCGGACAACACTACAGCAACAAAGTTGTAGTCGGTCTTCATAAACTTAATAAGCTTTTCTATTTGGTATGCGAAATAGGGTATGAAATTATGCCACCATATTTTGCAGATTCGGATGACGCTATATGCTGCCGAATAGTTGTTCAAATCATCAAAAAGTTGAGTACCTTTCGCGTCCCACATTTCATGGTCAATTCCCATTGAGATGGCAAAGAAAAAGTCCTTCAGATCTTGATCTTTCATGTTCAAATGATCCACAATAATATTCTTGTCCTTAAGAAGTTGAACATCAGCTGCACAACATATCAATCCATTAAAAAACAATGCAGAGTAGCTGAAGGTCAGAGCCGTTGAGTTAGGATACGAAGCTTCCGACTGTTGTCGTGTCATGGAAGAATTTCTCCAGTCCTTTTTATAATGCTCTAAAGCAATGACATTGCGCCACCTGGCTTTTGTTGTTTTCGTGATATGCAGCTGTGGAATTTCTAGTTTACCTTCATAGAATTTAATGTCAAAATCCAAACTGACCAGGTTTGTATCTCTGTATGGGAGTTTGATAGTAACCCCGGCAGCTTGGAGCCTTGTAGCACAGCTCTTCAGTTTCACCTCCCCAGGATTCTTGTTAACATGAGACAGATTTTGCTGAGTTTCCTCAATCTGTATTCTTACTTCGTTACCTTTCACAATGGAGGAGTGGACGAGTTCAAGAAGATGAGGGGAATTAGCATCAGGGCTGGGAAACTCTTGGAGGCCTAATAGAGACAATGCAAGACCATTAATTTTGGCCACACTATTAGCTTCTGTGAACTCATTGGGGAAAAGTATTCGAGACAACTGGTGGAGAACGAGAACCGGTATTTGGTTCTCTAACAGTATAAGATCGGACAAAACCTCTTCGTGTTCTACCACTTCAGGTCCGGGACCAGCAGGCACCAAGCGGCTTTCTAGATCTTTATTCAATTTGGAATCCTTTGATATGAGAAGCTCTAGCAAAAAGCACCCATCTACTAACATAACTTGGGCGAGTTCGTGCCTGGTGAGTTTGATGTGAAACACGTAGCTTGCTCGAACTACTTCATCTAATTCCAAAATGGCTTTGGTGCATTTCTCCAAGCATAGCGGGGCTGTCGTTCCCTTACTTCGGTGAAGGAGAGACGACATGCAGTGCAATTTGATCTTTTCCATTAGCACCAAGTGTTCCTTGGTTCCCCTGTATCGGGGTCCCATGGAGACAACCTTTGGCACGTAAGCATCGTCATTCAATTCTTCAAGTCCTTCTGGAACTATCGAAATGCTACATGGTTGAACATAACCACCATAAGGACTGTCGACAGATCTTACCATCGTTAATACAGAATCTGCCCATCTCTTATCATTTTCCTTTGCTATGGCGGCCATGTCCTGCTATTAGGCTAGGACAAATGGGTACAGAGAGAAAGAAGGAAAAAAAAATCTAGCTAGCTCTTGAAAGAGCAATGATTTAACAAAAGCAGTCACACTCTCAAACACTAGAAACTTATAGCTTCAGCACTGGCTGATATGAGTCTAAGCGAGTAAGATACCCCTTTAAATACACATAATGAGACTATCCCAATTTCTGAAAGAAGTGTCAGGAGTGCATCATGCATGGGTTACGTAAGCAGATACCCCGATCTAAAGCCGCGTCATAACAGTATGAAATAATTTTATGCTACAAAGCTATCTTCAAAGAAGAATCTCTCACGTTTTTAACAACTTTTTTCCTAATAAATATACATTTTTAACCGCGCATCGTGACAACAAATATCACTGTTATTATATAAACCCGGGTCCACCTAGAACCTCGTGACCCGGTTATTGGACCGGTTCGGGTCAAGTATTGGACTGATCATGTATCGATCCGGACAAAACCGGATTGGGTCATGCATTTAAAAGAAAAAAAAACAAAAATCAAAAATTGTTTTATCTTATCAGAAAAAAATTTAGAAGTCATTGTAAAAACTTTTTATAATTTTATTTGTTAGTATACTCTTCCACAATAACCTCAAATTTCAGTTTCTAATGCCGAAGTAATTTGCGGAATAATAAATTAAGAGAACGTGACATATGTTATTTTAATGTAGTTGAATTTGAAAAATATGAGTTCAATGTCACCGAGAGATATGTTTATAGGGATTCTGAGTTGCAATTTAAATTGACATAGTAATAACGTGTAATTTTATTTATTTATACTTCATATTTTTGAGCTTATTTAGTGAACCTTATTTAATTCATTTTAGATATGAAAAATATAATTGAATTTATATGTTGATAGTTATATATTTTTTAATATATCTATATACATCCGGGTCAACCGGTCCGACTAGTGACCGAGTACCTTAATTAGGTCGATCCGGGTCGAATTTAATAACAGTAATAAATATGCATTTTTAACGACTTTGATAACTAATGGTTTAAAAGTCGGACTACGCCAACCGGTTTAATCAATGATGAGTTTAACAACTTTTTTCCTAATAACTATATATTTTTATTTAAATACAAAAAAAAATACATTTTTAACTGCGCATCGTGACAATAAATATGCATTTTTAACGACTTTGATAACTAATGGTTTAAAAGTCGGACTACGCCAATCGGTTTAATCAATGATGAGTTTAACAACTTTTTTCCTAATAACTATACACTTTTAAATACAAAAAAAATACATATTTAACGGCGCATCGTGACAATAAATATGCATTTAATTTTAACGACTTTGATAACTAATGGTTTAAAAGTCGACTACGCCAACAGGTTTAATCAATGATGAGTTTAACAACTTTTTTCCTAATAACTATACACTTTTAAATACAAAAAAAATACATATTTAACGGCGCATCGTGACAATAAATATGCATTTAATTTTAACGACTTTGATAACTAATGGTTTAAAAGTCGACTACACCAACCGGTTTAATCAATGATGAGTTTAACAACTTTTTTCCTAATAACTATACACTTTTAAATACAAAAAAAAAAAAAAATACATTTTTAACGGCGCATCGTGACAATAAATATGCATTTAATTTTAACGACTTTGATAACTAATGGTTTAAAAGTCGACTACACCAACCGGTTTAATCAATGATGAGTTTAACAACTTTTTTCCTAATAACTATACACTTTTAAATACAAAAAAAAAAAAATACATTTTTAACGGCGCATCGTGACAATAAATGTGCATTTAATTTTAACGACTTTGATAACTAATGGTTTAAAAGTCGACTACGCCAACCGGTTTAATCAATGATGAGTTTAAAAACTTTTTTCCTAATAACTATACATTTTTAAATACAAAAAAAATAAATTTTTAACCAGTGTTGTAAAACTCGGCCCGACCCGGCCGGGTCGACCCGGGACCCGGTGACCCAGTCATCAGACCTGTCCGGGTCAAGCATTGGACCGCTCATGCATTGACCCGGTCAAAACCCGGCCAAACCCGGTCAAAACTGGTGACCCAGTGACCCGATCGGGTCATACATTAAAAAAAAAAACCAAAATTATTTCATCTTGTCAAAAAAAATATAGAACTCATTTTAATTAGTTTTTTGTAATTTTATTTACTAATATACTTTTCTACAATGACCTCCAATTTCAGCTTCCAATATTGAACCAATTTGTGAAATAATAAATTAAGAGATTATGACATATGTCATTTTTAATGTAACTGAACTTGAAAAATATGAGTTCAATGTCATTGAGAGGTATGTTTACAGGGATTCTGAGTTGAAATTTAAATTGACATAGAAATAGTATACATTTTTATTTATTTATGTTTCATGTTTTTTAGCTTATTTAATAAACATTGTTTAATTCATTTTAGATATGGAAAATATAATTGAATTTATATGTTCATATTTAAATATATTTTTATATATCTCTATATATCCGGGTCAGCCGGTCCGACCAGTAACCCACCGATCCGACCAATGATCCAATGACCTAGTACCCCGACCAGGTCAATGCCCGGGTCGGGTTTAATAACACTGTTTTTAACAACCTATCTTGATAATAAATATGCATTTTTAACGACTTTGATGACTAATGGTTTAAAAGTCCGACTAGGCCAACCGGTTTAATTAATGATAAGTTGGCCATGTTCCCAGTTTAGTCAAATTCTAATTGAAATTTCAAATTATTCAGCAAACCTAATTGATCTACAACTTGAAGTTTTTATAATTTAATTTTTAAAATATTATTTGTGACCAATTCTAATTTAGTATATTTTGAGTTTCTTAAAAAAAATTGTTTTAGAATGCAATTTTTGAATTGAAGAATTGAATGTTAGAAATGATAAGCGATCTTTTGTAAGTCAAAACTCCTAATAATTAGCTATGGTCACGTGCATAAAAGTGATTGCTTGAATAATCGAAAGGGCCAAAATTTGATTTTTGAATATTTGGCTTTCACCACACTCGCTTTGCAATAGTAATGAATATATCCCCCCAAAAAAAAAACTCATTATTATTTATTAGATACTTTTTTATGCTTAATTAGCTGTCGAGCTAAATTTATGAAATAAGATACCAAAATTAATAATTTCATTTCATTACAACTATCCATTTTTTTAGTACATGCGTCAATTAGTTTTTAAACCTTTATTTTTTTTCCAATAATGTTAGAAAAGAAACACACTTCTTAATGTTATTGAAGACAGTGGGTGATATTATATCACTAAGAGGTTTCAACCCATGTATAAAGGAGAAGAGATAGATGATCAGAATTATCATTGTGCAATCATGAAAATTAAAAATTGACTTACTGATGTCAGATGATGAAACAGACTGAATGATGAAACGGACAGAATGATGAATCAGATATGCAGAATCAGAGAAATAAAATCTTAGCCCATAGAACATGTCCCCTTAAGATAATTTGCCCCATCACGATGTCTAAGATAGATGCATACTTGTCTCCCAGGATATAATAGATTTCTTCTAAAGAGTGGCGGCACTACCAGTCAACAGCTCAAACGAACATAATAATATGCCATAGGAATTATGTCAGAGGATGAACAAAAGTATGCAAATTCGGAAGGAAGGAAAAATTCCCATAGAGTTTGGCAGATTTTGAGGTTGGGAAAGAGGTGTCACGGCTGCATCATGCATCGGTACGTAAGCATAGAACAATCATATGTCGCAGATAGTATGAAATATTTTCTATACTATCAGTCCATCTTAAAAAAAAAAATCTCACGTTATTTAACAACTTTTTTTTGCCAATAAATATACATTTTTAACGTTGCATCGTGATAATGAACATACATTTTTAACGACTTTGAAAAGTAATGGTTTAAAATCGGACTACGCCATCCGGTTTAATAAATGATGAGTTGGCCATGTTCTCATTTTAGTCAAAAAAAAAAAAAAAAATTGGGTAAATTCATTTTAGTCAAATTATAATTGAACTTTCAATTATTCAGCTAAATTAATTGGGGTAGAATATTCTTACACTGGTGTAAGAGTTAGAAGTCTTACACTCAATCTTGACCATTGATCCACTTGTATCCAATGGCTCATATTCCCAAAAAATTTGAGTTCTTGGATATAAGTTAAATCAACGGACAAGATTGAGAGTGTAACTTACATTGGTATAAAATCATCCTGATCCAAATTAATTTCCATACACACTCCCTTGAGGCTTCAGACCTTGAGACACACTCCCAAGCTAAGCAAATGTCACCAACCCACTCGGTTGCACCTCACACACTCGGGACAGATTTATCATACACAATTACTTCACTTTTACAACAACAAATAGAATTTCAAATTTGAAGCGGTTAGAGCAAATGATCCAAAATCTACAGAGTGTATGAAGTGGTTAGAGCAGATTGGTTATCAATTATTTGTTAGCTATCACTGTTTCTAATTTTGATACTTGGTTATCAAAAATAATTTTCCTTTATAGATAGATAAGTGACTCAACACACATGTTCATTATGTAATATTTTTTTATATGCATATATATAATTTTATATCTGGAACTTAAGTAGTAGAAAGTAAAAACTTTATGTTTCATGTTATTTTTACGTTTTATGTTTCTACCATCCTTTTTGTCTCTACGTAGAAACTCGAATTTGACGATATTAATTATAGGCGAGGTAAGAAGAGGAGACGTGAAATGGAGGATGAGAATATTGCAAATAAAGTTACTATCAAATAAGAAGAGGGTACGGAAGCGGATACAACAATCTTACGTCGGGTCATAGGAATATGAAATAATTTCTAATTTCTATCAATCAGGGTGTTTGGTAGGAGGGAAAAAAAAAGTTGCCCAGGAGAGTGGGGTGAGGAAAATAATTTAACTACGTTTGATATGAGTGAAATAAAAAAGTGGTTGGCAAATTTTTTTTGATGATAACAATTTTAAAAATGATTTCAATTGAAAACTTTACCATCCAAACTATGGTAAAAAAATTTACCCACAGCTAACACATCTTTTCTTATCTTACCCAGCAATAAATTTTGATCTACCAAACACCTTTCTTTATCTTACCCGTCTATAAATTTTCTCCACCATGTTCCTGGCAAATTTTTTTAACTGAGAACAAAAAATATCACCTCTACCAAACGTCCCATAAAAAAAAGCATCTCTCACGTTTCTAACAACCTTTTTGATTTATACATTTTTAACAGCCTTTGATCGACAAACTATGAAGTTTTTATCAATAAATTTTTAGAATGTTATCTGTGACCAATTCCAATTTGACATGTTTGGAACATTTTCCTTAAAAATAAAATAAGACAAATGGTCTTAGAATTCAATATTTTGTATTGAAGAATTGAATGTAGGAAATGGTAAGCGATCTAGCGGTAGCTAAGCAGAACTCGTTATTACTTATTCCATAATTTTTATGTGTAGCCGTCCAACTAAATTTATAAAATAAGATGCCAAAATTAATATAATTATATGTGATAGGTTATTCTACTTACTCATATTGTGCCTACCTTTACTTACATCTCTTAATATTATTAGATTACAATCCCATCTAACGACAGGCCTTTATAAAACAAATCTTTTTCTTGCTCCCATTGTCTCCCACCCTTTCTCTCTCCTCTCACCCTTTTCACATAGTCATGACAGGGCTTCATGAAACATTTCAAAAAGGATCTAATTGCACTCATTTCATCGGTCTTTTTACATTAACCAGTGATCATTTCAGTGTAGAGAACAACATTCTTTGCTGAGATGGAAAACCCAGATTTAATTTCTTGGAACTTGATGATTCCTGGGTATTCTCAGAATGAGAAAACAAAAATATTTATTATCAACAAAATGTTGTAGGAAAATCCAATACCACTAGATGTGTTGTGCAAGAAAGAAAAATTCTTGAAATCGTGGCTCCAACTAAGGCTACATAGAGATTCAGGCCAGTTCGATGTTCAACCAACTAAACCCAAATCAGCAAAAAAATTCTACCGTTATTTTGAGTCTTACTCTGATTTTGGAGTGAGATTGATTTGTACAACTAATGCCTTGATAATCAATGAAGAGGATGGTGGTCGAAGGGGATAGGAGGAGAGAGAAAGGATGGGAGGCTTTGAAAGAGAGAAAGGGATAAAAGGGTTTGTTTTATCCTGCGAATCTCTACGGTTGAATGAGATTGTAAACTAATGGTATTAAGAGAAGTAGGTAAAGGTAAGCAGAATATGAGTAGATAGAATAACATATCCTTAATTATATTGCACTTAATTTTTAGGAATAATCAATTTTTTTTAACATATCCTTAAAGGAATTTTGCTAAAAGAAGGCAGCAAAGGCACCCCACCCAGTAATCCCCTCTGCCATTCACTACTAGAAGAGTCATAGCTGCCCCTTACCCTAAGGCTTTGTTTGGAAGTTGGTTTTAGGAGGGAAAGGAAAGGAAATGAAGGGTTTTATAAGCCTCTTTCCTTGTTTGTGAGTTTAAAAAAAGGAGGGGAAGAAATTAGGGGTTTTTACTAAACCCTCCAAAACCCTCCTTCTTCCTAAAATTAAAGTTCCCCCAATTTGGGGGGTTTGAGGAGGGAAATATTAAAAATTACTTATCTACCCTTACCATTAAAATGTAAAAACTACATAATTGTGAATCATTGTTAAACGAGACATTATTAGAAAAGTCTTAAATACCGACAAAATATATTGACAAAAAATATTTCGTCAAAAATAGTGATGAAATTTTTGATGAAAATCACATATGTCAAAAAATTTGTGACAATTTTCGTAGCTTGCAGCGTAGAAATTTCATAAGAAATATTATCTTTTTTAATATTGTGAAAAGTACATAAATAATTTTGTTAGAAATTTTAAATTTAATTTAGATTGTAAAATATAATAATTATATTAATTTTAAAAATTGGTATAATGGTAAAAATATCTCATTAACCCTCCATTTTCCTTCTTGCCATTTTTTAACTCCCAAACAAGGGGAAGGAATACCCTCCAATTTCCTTCCCTTCCTTCCCCTCCCTCCCCCTTGGATCCCCTTCCTTTCCTTTCCCTCCAAACTCCCAAACAAAGCCTAAAGGATCCAAAAAGCCTCATTAGATGCCTACATTAATGATAAGGCCTGTTGGTGTACAAGCTTTTACGAATTTGTAAAAGGGGTTTATATTACTGTTACTACATTCAAATATTTTTTTGTAGCAGAGACAATAAATAAGAGAGAGCAAGTGAGATAAGGATAGAGAAAATAAAATTGATGGTCCCCACATGTTTATTGTGTCTGCCACAAATCTGTTTTGGGTGCAGTAACATAATAGATGTAAATCCCTTTGTAAAAAGCTTAAAACCTTACGAATATGATACTGCTATAATATCATATTACCTTTACGAATTTGTAACTTTTAACAAAACTCTTGAAACCTTGTTAATTTTAATTTTTTTGGACACAGTTAAGGTAGATCAAGTTGTATAGTTGGTTAAAAAACTTCTCTTGCTTCATGAACCGCCCAAGTCTTTGTTCTTTTGTTGGCAACAACCACAAGCTTGTTGGCTTTCTATTTTCTATTTTAGTCGCATAACCATCTTCCAATAAATTTAATTAGTCCTTACCAAAATGACTTGGTCCAATTTTTAGTGTCCACCCCCAAAGCTATCTAGATCTAGTACACAATATAAATAACAGCACATCTTAGTCTTAGTCTGTGTCTCGGAATTAAACCTGAGGGAAAAAATCAATTATGCCTCCTATGAAAAGGGAGCGTGAAATGCAGGAGGAGAATACTGCAAATAAAGAAGCGAAGCACAAAGAGTCCGATTGCCCTCAAGCACGGTACAGCGAGCTCGATTCCCCAAACTCGAAATTCCGTCTCTGGACTTCCCCCGATGCAACGCCAAACTCCAATGTTAGCAATAGGTCACCAGGTGATTTAGGATCTAAGGTTTTAGAATCACTACTGCATTTTACTTCTGCTGTGATCTTCATATTTTTCTGCAAAACGCATACAATTCTTATTCACAACCAATTTTTTTTTATTATTTTTTTTGTTTGTATCTCTTTTCATGAATATTCACAACTTTTAGTACTAATCCACTTATTTATTTAGTTAAATAAACACAACTATACTAAAAATTCAATTGGCAACTGAGCTCCCAAGGGTTTGTTTGAGTTAGGGATTCAAACTCGCCTCAAGCAAATTCTTGGAAAATCTTTGGGGCCAGAGGATGTGCCTCCTTCTCGGTTGGGGGATTAGTCTCATCCTTCCTCCGGTAGTGAAGCTCAATGCACCCGCTGTTCCAATGAGGGGCTAGCCTACAGGACCATACCCCGAGGGCAAGATGATCGGAGAAGGTTGAATGGGGATACCTTCGGGTTATACAAGAAAAAAATAAAAAAAAATCAGTAGAGAAAACTCTACCACTTTTATGGTCATGTCGGACTCAAATATGAATTAATTAGCATACCCTAAGTAATCATCTCTTCTAAAATTGCATAGATCTTTTTTTTTTAATCTTATGTTCACTTGATTTTACTATAAAATGAAGATTAAACTTGTGATCCCGTAACCACAGAAGTTCTAATATTATGTTAACAACAATGTCATCAAAAAAGCTCAATTTATTATGTGAAGGTAAATTATTATATTATATCCAGTAACAATAAATAAACACAAAATTTCCATGGGCCAAGTTGATCTCGAGTTTTAAGTCCATAATTCCCTTAGTTGTAAAACGTAACAAAATTTCGTGTTTGCAAATTCCATTGACATGTTGCCTTATATGTTGACTATATATATGAAGCAGTTCCAAGAAAAGAAGGTGGTCCTGCGAAGCGCTTGGACTTTGAGGAAAATGGCGATCTGGGAATGAAGACACACCATGACACGACCAATGGAGAGGTTATCGTGAAGCTAAAATATGTTCCATCTTCAAGCGAGATCAAGAAGGAAGAACAATTGGCACACATTGGACGCATGATGCTGTGTCAAGCAGAGATGCTTCGCGAATTTGGAAAATATCTGCTTTCCTAAATTCCAATTATCATCTAAATTCTGTTATTTTGATGTTTCGAAAATGTTCAGCATGAAGTATCCCGCTTCTAGCTACTATATCAATAAGTTGGTTCTCGAGTGTCTATAGGGAGAACATGGATTCAAGTTATTGTAATAAGTGTGCCTTTAATTGAAAAATTTGTCTTGTTCAAGTTTGCAGTTTCTAAGGCTTTGATAATTATAAAGGATTATGAAAGAAATTTCAATTGACCTTATACATGTCGAGGGGAAAAGGACTTTAGGACAATTTTTCGTCATATATTAAAATTAAATGTTCTGAACTAGAAGATTAACATTTTGCATTGTTATTAATAAACTAGAACTTCAAGATTATACAAGAATGATCTAAAAGAAATTCTCTATTTAGAGACAAATATTTAATATCCTTTATATCATTTCACTTAAAATAAAGCAAAATTATATCATTTAAAATAATAAATATTTTTTTTCTATAACTTAATCTCTTATTGATAAGAGTCATGTGCATGTATATCACCATCTCTTATTAATTAAAACACACAGAGGAGCCACAACAAAAACCTTCAACTACCGTATAAGGGAAGGCTCACAAGAACCATCTCATCCTGTATAGCATCTTGGACACAACATTGGTGTTGTATATGGGAATTAAACAAAATTCTATTACCACCCTACCAACATGTCTAAAGTTTTTTTTATCATAATTAAATATGTTTTTATCTAATTTTAAAAAATTTATAAAGGTGCCTTGAGGCCTATCTACCCAGCATGGACACTAATGGCTTTGTTTGAGAGTTTGGACAAGAAAGGAATCCAAGGGGAGGGAAGGGAAAGAAATTAAAGGGTATTCCATTTCCTTATATTTGAGAGTTTAAAAAGATATATAGGGGAGAAAAAGTGGAAGGTTTAATAAATATTTTTATTAATTTGCACATTTTAAAAAATTATAAGAATATTATATTTTATAAATTAAATTAAATTTAAAATTCATAAATAAATTATTTATGAACCTTTCACACAACTAAAAAATTCTATTTTCGACGAAGTTTGTACGTTCCAAATAACGAAAAATCCATTGGAAAACACATTTTCCACAAAATTTTTGGCTTGAACGGCGACGAAACTTTTTATCCGTCGAAATTTTACTGAAAATCAATTTTGGACGAAATTTATTTTCCATAAAAAAAATTTATAAAAATGATTTCTTAAATATTTTTGACGAAAAAATTTCCTCAAAAGTTTCGATGCAAATTAAAAAGAATTTCTTCGAAGTTTCTGACGAAATTTTTTTTTATGAAATATGTTTCGTTAAAAAGTTTTGTTGGAATTGTGTTCCGTCGAAAAAAAAATTCAAAAGTTTTAACAGAAATATTTTCGACAAAACTTTGGACTTAATTTAAATTAATTTCATCAACAATTTTGAAGGAATTTTTTTTCGTAGAACTTTTTTACGAAGTTATTTCTCATCAAAAATGGTTTTAGTCGAAAATTCTGACGAAAATATTTTTAATAAAAAATTTTAACAAAACTATTTTTGTCAAAAAATTTGGTGGAAATTAGATTCTTTCAAGAATTTCGAGAGATTATTTTCTGTCAAAATTTTAGACAAAAATGTTTTCCGTCAAGATTTTTTAGGGAAATATTTTTTGTTGAAATGAAAATGTGTTCCGTCGAAAATTTTAGATGAGATATTTTTCGTCGAAAATTTTAGATGAGATATTTTTCGTCGAAAAGTTTCGACTAAATTTAGATTCTGTTGAGAATTTTGACGGGCTTAATAAAAAAAATATTTGACGGAATATTATTTTTGTCAAAAATTTCCGAAAGTGATTATAACCAAATTTTGTTCCTTCTCTAATTTTGTCTTTAGTTTTCATGAAAAAAATTGTCTTTATTTTTGACGAAATGTGATTTTCATCGAAAATTGTCACTATTTTTTACATAATATTTTTATAGATAAATTCTGTTAGTATTTGAAACTTTTCTTGTAGTGTCACATTTAAAAAAATATCCACACTTATGTAGATGTCACTTTTTTTTATATCCCATGGTTTTCACATTTTAATACTAAAGGTAAATAAGTAATTTTTAATATTTTCTCCCTCAAATCTCCCAAATTGGGAAAACTTTAATTTTACAGATAATAAGGATTTTGAAGGATTTTACAAAAATTCTCAATTCTCTTCTCTCATTATTTTAAACTAACAAATAATGGAAGGTATATATAAAGCCCTCACTTTGCTTGCCTTTTCATCCTAAAAGCTACTCCCAAATAATATAGAGATAATAAAATTATTCCTTTCCTACTAAAAAATCAGTAATATGCAAATTAAAATAGTAAATGAAGCTCGGTCAACTACCACGTGATAGTAAATCCCTAATAAATCTCAAGAATCTATTACATTATTTCGTACATCTTGGAAAATGAATTATACTCAGTCGTAACCTAAGAGTATAAATTTTCTAACTTAATATTAACTTGGTAATAGTAGTTAAAACTCAACCAAAAAATTGAAGAGAAAAACAATATATATAGAGATAAAAAAAATCATGATAATGCTTTCTCGGTAACAATATCTGAGAAAATAGACTTACATACTTAAAAGAAATCATTTTATTAATAACATTTTGAGCTTTGAAAATAAATCCTATATTTAAAATAATAAAATCCAAATAAATGACAGTCAATAGAAAAAATGGTTGAAACTAATAGGTCCTAATAAATTTTATAAGAAGTATTAAATCGCTTAAAGCTTTTTGAAATTTAAATTCATAAATATTGAGTCCAGATAATGGATCCAACGCTAAGCAATTGAAAGATAATTTACTACTCGGTTAGTCGGTTGGTATTATCTCTTCACGTGCTTCCTCTCACAACACTCATTTTTTATCTATGTTATTATTCTTTTTCTCCAATTTACCCTTACATTTACCCTAAGACTTTGTTTGGGAGTTTGGAGGGAAAGAGAAGGAACGGGATACAAGGTGGAGGGAGGGGAAGGAAGGGAAGGGAATTGGAGGGTATTCCCTTCCCTTGTTTGGGAGTCAAAAAAGGGCAGGGGAGGAAAATGGAGGGTTAATGAGATATTTTTACCATTTTACCCCTTTTTAAAATTAATATAATTATTATATTTTACAAACTAAATTAAACTTAAAATTTCTAACAAAATTATTTTTGTATTCTTCACAATATTAAAAAAGATAATATTTTTTATGAAATTTCTACGCTGCAAGCTACAATAATTTTTCGTCAGAATACTCTTCATCGAAAAGCGACGGAAATTTTTCTCTGATGAGAATTTTTACAAAAATAAATTTTCTATCAAAATTTAGATTCTATCAAAAGTTTTGACGAAAATGATTTCCTCCATGAAATGCTTTAAACTAAAAAATATTTCGTCAAAAATTTTGACGGAATGTTTTTCGTTCAAAATTTCGATGGAAATGTGTTCTGATGAAAATTTTGACGGAAATTGTTTTGTCAAATATTTTGAGGGAAATTTTTCATTCGAAACTTTCGACGAAATTTAGATTTAGTAAAGAATTTTGACAGAATATTTTTCCCGTCAAACATTTTAATCGAAATATTTTTCGTCAATTTTTTTACGGAAAAATTTTCTGTTCAAATTTTTTGATAGAAATGTGTTCTGTTGAAAATTTTGATGGAAATATTTTTTATCAAAAAATTTGACGAAAATATTTTCCGTAGAAAATTTTCGATGAAAATGTGTTTCCTTAAATATTCGACTGGAAATTTTTGTCATGAAGTTTAGCAAAAATATTTCCGTCGAAAACTTTTGAAGGAATGTAAATTCTGTAAAGAATTTTGGTGAAACTTTTCGGTGGAGATGTGTTTCGTCAAATTTTGGACGAAAATATTTTCGTTGAAAGTTTCAACGGAATTGAGATTCGTCAATAGTTTTGACTGAATTCTTTCCCGTAAAAAAATTATGTCAGTAATTATGACAAAATCTTGTTTCGTCTTTAGTTTTGATGAAAAATTTTTGACATATGTGATTTTCATCAAAAATTTCATCATTATTTTTGACGAAATATTTTTCGTCGATAAATTTTGTCGGTATTTGAGACTTTTCTAATAATGTCACGTTTAAAAATGATTCACATTTATGTAATTTTTACATTTTAATGCTAAGGGTAGATAAGTAATTTTTAATATTTCTCCCTCAAACCCCCCAAATTGGAGGAACTTTAATTTTAGGAAGAAGGAAGGTTTTGGAGGGTTCAGTAAAAATCCCCAATTTCTTCCCCTCCTTTTTTTAAACTCACAAACAAGGGGGAGGGCTTACTAAAACCCTCACTTTTCTTTCCTTCCCCTCCTAAAACCAACTCCCAAACAAAGCCTAAGAGACCACCTAAAAAACAATGGTCCCGCCCCAGAATAAATTCTCTCGTAAAGGTCATGATCATAATGTCACACAAATGACATCATCTCCGAAGTTTGACAATAACAATCAATAATATTTGTCGGAAGCTTCCCTCAAGGTCTTCATTCAGACATTAAAAATAGGGAAAACTATTTATCCTTTTAAATGACACAACTTATATTTTTTCACTCTCACAAAGAAGTGAGATCCACAACTTTATTTTTTTGTCAATTCTCTCTCCTCCTTTATTTTTATGTTTCTCTCACTTAAAATGATATAACTTTACATCCTTTAAAATGACACACGTTTTACCCTTAAAAATATTTGCAATTTCATTTGCTAAATTATTGACCATGTGCTAGAGGCAAATGGGCTTGAGTAAACGCAATTATATTTTTTTTACCAAAGAGACATAGAAGAAAAGACGTATAGTGGTGGACAAGCCCATTTGCCTGAGAGGGAAAGAATGTGGGCCTTCGAAGAAACAAATTCTAGGTTGGCCTATGCTTGAGGAATCCAAGTGAGAGTGGGTGAAGTCCCATATTGGTTAAGAATGGACTAAGTGAGCACCATATAAGTGGAATGATCCACACACCTAATGCCTTAAGGTTTTGGGTTTGATTGTGGTGTTCTGAGTCCAATTAATGTTGCTACTCACTTGCCATAGCAGACGGTCTCTTTCCCCCATATAAGCTCCCCGTGCACGGCCCAACAAGTGATATCAGAGCTCTTAGATCAAGGACTTTGTGAAGTGAGAGATAAAGGGTGTTATAGCGCATGATGGTAATATGTTCAGACTCACTGCGGAGAACCACTCATATTGGAAACCCATGATAGAGGATCATCTTTTTTGCAATATTTATATGAGCCTATTCTGAGCATAGTCAAGCCGGAAGGAAAAAGTGATAAAGAGTGGGATCTCTTCAATAGGAAAGTGGTCGCTATGATCCACAAATTTATTGACAAGAGCTTATTTGAGCATGTTTCGACCTAGACAAACGCTCACGAGCTGTGGACGAAGCTGGATTCCTTAATCCAGAAAAAGACGCCATGCAACAAAGCATACTTGGTGCACCGACTTGTGAAGATAGACTACAAGGATGAAGAAAGCATGATTGAGCACCTGAACAGATACAAGGGGATCGTCAATCAGCTGACAAAGATTGATGTGAAGATTAGTGACGAGTTGCAAGCCCTCTCGCTACTCAGCTCGTTGCCTGAGAGCTGTGATATTTTGGTAGTGACGCTTAGCAACTCGACCCCAGAAGGAAAGATGAAACTAGACTCGGTTGCAGACAAGCTACTGAGTGAAGAGGCTAGGAGGAAAGAATAAGGTATAATCCAGTAGTTTGACGCAAATGTTGTTAAAAACTGTGTAAGAACGACACGCCGAGGTCGAAGTAGAAGCCAAGGTCGTAAAAAGTCTAGAGGTCGGTCAAAGCCGAGGCCAAATACTCTCACATGTTTCAACTATGAAAAACTAGGTCATTAGAAGTTGGAATGCAGGATTTTGAAGAAGGATCAAAGGACGAGTAATGTTAAGCCGGATGCGATAGATCTTCCGAAGAAGATCGAAGAGCAGAGCACCACAGCTATAGCAAACAAGGCCGAGGTCAATGTCTTCTTAATTGGTGAAGATAACTACTTGAATGTAGCCTATAACGACTATTCATGGAATGTTGACTTAGGAGCATCCTTCCATGTCATACCCCACAAAGAGTTCTTCTCATATCAAGGTGGCGACTTTGGTATTGTGAAGATAGGTAACCAGGTTACTAGCAAGTTAATAGGAGTTAGAGAAGCCACGATGATGACCAATATAGGTTGTACATTGGTTCTAAAGGAGGTCAGACATGTTCTTGACATGAGGCTTAACCTCATCTCGGCAGGGAAGCTCAATCGGGCTGGTAAACTACTTTGGTGGAGGAAGATTGGAAACTCGCCAAAAGTAAGAAAGTAGGATCTCTCTATCTTATGCAAGGGAATGTCGCCAATGGAGAAACCAATGCGGTGCAAGATGAATCAAGTTTGGAGCTCTGGCACAAATGGCTCTAACACATGAATGAGAAAGGTTTGCAAATCCTCACTAAGAAGGAATTGTTGCCGAGCCTGGGAGATCAACTCTTGGAGATATGAACACATTATTTAGCTAGCAAGTAATGTCGAGTTTCATTCAAGAGACTGGACTAGCCTAGAAGAAGGAGGTGTGCTTTTGATCTTCTTCATACTAATGTGTGTTATATGTCAGAAAAATCTCTATTTGGTTCGTATTACTTCATCACATTCATCGATGATCACAATAGAAGAGTGTGGGTGACCTTGCTAAACTCGAACTACCAAGTACTCCAACAATCAAGGAGTTCCATGCAAGGGTTGAAAGGGAAATCAGCAGAAAGCTAAAGTTTGTCTAAGCTGACAACGATGGAGAATACTGGGGTCCATTTGAGATGTTCTGTAACACCCCATGTATACCCGATTTTTTAACATATCATTGTATTAAGCCACGCTTGATTAAAAATGCGGAATATCTTTTTCTTTTCAATTATGACTTCATTATCATTACCAAGTTGAATTACTTAATTCATTTCCAAAACATTGCCTGTATGTCAATTGCAAGAGACAGCTATCTACACTGAATAACCTCATATATAAAAAAGTGAGTATCTAAGTCACAGATCTACAAATCATAATCCGGAAAATATCCTGATACATTATTACAACTCGAATCTAAAATAAGACATAGTTAATCAACGTGGCATGGACAATCCCCATGCTCACCATATAAGGCAACAAAGCCCAACATAGTCTCAAAAATAAAGACACAATAATAACGTAAAGCATGTCAGCACATCATCAAAATAGCATATATCAGCTAAGCTCCGGCCTCCTGCCGCTAGAAAATCAAAACCCCAATATTCCTATCTAGGGTTCTAAACCTCAGACTATCATCTACTATTAGATTGATCAATTCTAATAAAGAAAATAGAAATTTCACGCAGAGTAATGATAAAGATAATTATATAAACGAAAAAACCATAAATCAATCCGTTGTAACAAGGGTTCACATAGGGCTCGGGACCCTAACTACAATAAAAAAGACTAGCCTACCATATCATGACTAGAAATCCAATGTTCAACAAAAACATGAAATAAAAGAGAAGAAGATGAAGAAGATCAAGAATTTCTCTCCAGAGCTCTCCTTGGAAGCACGACGGTCTCCTTAGGTCAGAATACCTAATTTTGTGCTAAGCGTCCTTTTTATTATCATTTTTCTTCATCTTTCCAAAACTGCCCTCATGAAACACGGTTTATGGTTTCGCAATCTGGCGCTCTCAGCGTTAGTTTCACGCTAAGAGCGTGGATGGCTCTGAATCTTGACGCCATCAGCATGAGTTCCACGCTATCAGCGTGAGTTCCACGCTATCAGCGTGGAAGCTTCGGGTTCTTCACGCCATCAGCGTCACATTCACGTTAAGAGCGTGGACCTTTACTTTGGAAAATCCTCATTTGGCTCCAATTTTCCTGATTTTCCTACAAAATCAACATAAAATCAGTTGAACAATTCTTGATTTAGATTTTTACAAAGCAACCATAAATATTGTATTTTTACTCAGGATTAACCAATAATCTTCCTCTTTTTGGCTTGAATTTACCCATATGCTGAAGTCATATCAAAGAATTCCCAGATTTGAACGTTGTTGTCCTCAGCAATGTAATAGATTAAAGATAAAAGCAAGATCAAACCTGTGAAGAAACACATGAACATGAACATCTTAAGACATCAAATTGCTATGCATGTATAACTTCCTGGTAAAAATTTCACAATAATGCTCTTCAGTTGTATGAAGAACTTAGATCCTAGCTTAAATATTCCTCACCAGATGAATACATTCTCATCACTCAGTGTCTGAGATTTCTGCACTCATTCCATCAGTGTAGCAGTAATTCCATGATCTTGAACATATTCTCAAATCCCTAAAAGTGAGGAACCCTTTTGCCATGCATAGACTGATCAAAAGGTCTTTGATAGGTTATAACTTGGCCTGGTTTGGAGGTAAGAATCTTTTGGTTAGAGGCTGATTAATTTGGAGAGACTGAAATCCTCAGATTTTTTATACTAATTCCTTATCAGCTTTTCAATTTTGCTTTTTGTCAATTTGGGATTCTTTTCCCTTTTTTCACTACCTTTTCTTTTCTGAGCTGCATTTCAACTTTTCCAAACCATTCGTCTTTTCAGTTACTTAAATTTTTCTTCTGAGAAGTACCTTGATTCTTTTTCTTAAGATCAACATTTCAATCTCTCTCAAGGTGTGTTAATGGAACATGGTTAAGTAGCTTCATAAGGTTTTTGAACAAATTGGTCTCAAGCTTAAAAAGAGTTTAACAATGGAATTTCTTTCTAGGTAGGCTATTTGGCTCTAAGCTGACAAGAATGAATGTGCCTCTATCATATCAGTAATGCATGCAAGCCAGAGAAATAGTTCAAATTCTAGTAAAAAAACTACTGTGAGGCCTCTCTGAAATAATTGTTTCTGTTTAGGCTCAATCCTCACAGCTGTAATTCAAACTAGAATCTAATTTTCAGAATTCACATCAAGCATTATCTTAGAGTAATTCACCAAAGAAAAGTTATACAAACGAGCAATCATCATTCTCAGATTATATAACACAAATGAATGCTTCACAGATATCATGCTTCTATGATTCAATCCACAATAGTACTAAGCCAACTCTGTCAAATTTGAGATTGCTTGTTCAGGAATTCAATATATATATATATATATATATATATATATATATATGTATATATATATGTATATATATATTGAAGATAAAGATTTGAAATAAACATCAAAATTATTAAACAATCAAAAGTTGAAGTATCTCCCTTTTTCCAGATAAAATTTATGTTTCATTTCTGTTGTGTGATTCCGCAGTTAGCAGGTCTCGCATAAAGCAGCATGCGACCAATTCCCAGATTTAGAATATTGTTGTCCCCAGCAACAAACTATATTAGTCGAAGAAGCTAATTTTGCCAGGTGGAACGCACACACGCACACACTTATTAAACAGTAAAATAGATTAAACATCAAAGAGTGCTACATAAAGGAGAATAATCCAACCATAATATCCACCAAAATACTCAAAACAATAAAAGAAAGTGCTAATGTATATGTAATGGTGAAGTGAGTGACATGTGAAATAATGCATAATCATCAAGAGTTCTCCATATCATCATCAATATCAGCTGGAATTGCATGCGGTGCAGTTTTCGCTGGAGGTGGGGAAAGCGAAAATTGTGGCCTGAAACTCGCAGTATGAATCCCTCGATCACTGCATGGTCTCTCCATCATGGTCATGATATACTATGTCTGGCGTTCCAAAGTCTGGAGTAGTAGGGAATCTGCAGAAGGCGCAGCTACTGGCGCATCCTCAGGCTCTGGAGCTGGTGGTGGTACTGGAGGTGTTCCATCTGCGGCACGGGATACCTTCCAAAGGGCATGACGGCTGGACTCAATCCTCATAGTAGTAAAGTGTGACTAAGTTATCTCCAGCTTGGCCTTTACATAACGGGGCTCGTCATCATAAATCTCCACCCCAACCTGTAGACATAGCTGCTTAATCAAAGAACTGTGTGCAAGGCGAATTTCTTTGAGTGATGATATACACTATCCTTTCAGACATAATAGCGCCAATGTTGAGATTTTCATCTCCCATAAGGGTATATAACAATACCGCTCGCTCAACATTTACATGACTCAAATTACTAGATGCAATGACAGTGGAATTAATAAATGTATGCCAGAACATAGCCTCCGGATTAAGATCCAATCTATCCGACTTTTCTGGCACATCCGGCTGCCCACTCTTTGGCTTCCATTTAGAATAAGAATGAGTGATGCCACTACGGATGTTCTCAGCAATATCAGGCATGTCTTCCCAATAGAGACCTCTTCCTTCGAAAGGCTGCTTCCTGTTAAATGTCTGCACAAATTGGTAACTCCTGCTAGGATCATATGTAGTCTTCAGGAATTGCTCTATTGCTGCAGATGAGAAAGAGACTTCCTGTCCTCTCACCCGGCTTTTCTGGGTCGCGTTTAACGTCTTCGTATCTGCATTTGCACAAAATTCTTTGAGTATTATGCTGGAGCTCGGCTCAGGGAAACTCGCCAACTTCTGCCAGTTCCTCCTCTTTATTGTTTGTTTAACAAGATAATCCTTATCCGGGAAGGAACTGATTGGCCTTTCTGATATGATTTTCTTTGGAATAAACCACTTGTAGTACCAGTCTTGAGCAGCAGGTGTTAAAAATCGAGTACTATCAAATTCAGATGTAGAAGAAGCTCCAGGCCTCTTGGTGCCAATTGCACTGCTCTCTCCTTTTTTTCCACCTGGGCCAGTTCCTTTGGTGGTCTTTTTAACTTGCTTTCCCTGCACGCAAAAAAATTCCAACACAATAGAATCCATGTATGTGTAGTTTGGAAATGTATCAGTTAGTAACAGACTTAATCATTCTGAAATATGAGTATCAAACAACAGTAAGTAGGATCTATTCATGTCAGGAAAGACTAAAAAGCACATCAGAAACCAAAAAGACCAATTCCCAGATTTTGATAATGTCAATTCCCAGATTAATCAACACTGCACCCAGCCAAATCATCTCATAACATTACATGCTAGTAGGTACCAAAATCAGTCCATATCTAAACTTAGAAAGAATGACATAGCCAAATATCATGTTACATTAGAGTTGTATTCACATGAAACAAACAAAATGGGCATCAAGTATCATGTGGTTACATCACTTGATATTCAGATTATTTTAGCTTCAATGCATCCAACAAATACAGGCTACTTGAGGAAGACAGATTATCAAATACTTGGCATGCATTCTATATGATGCATTTTCTCCACAAAGTCATGGAGTATGCACTAAGCAATTCAACTTGGACATTTCTATGAGACAACTTATCAAACACCTAGCATGCATTTCTAAACTTGTACAACCAAGATAATCGTGGAAAGACAAAACCACAAATCATTCATATGACCGTGGAAATATAGGACAAATCAAGCAAATATTGCATTGATAATTCAAGAATCATGAAATTTTACCTTGTCACCAGCCATTGTATGTAAAAGAGTGAAAATGGAGAAACCCTATCACTGAGAAGAAAACCCCACGATTTTGCAACCTCCGGTGGTGTTTGGGGAAAGGGATGGAGAAGTTGTGGAGATGTTAGCGTAGAAGCTAAAGAGAAATGGAGGAAAGTGGAGTATGGTGCAGTGGTGCGCGGCGGGGAAGGGGAGAACGAAAAAGAGAGAGAGGGAGAGAGAAAGTGGTTGTGGGGTATGGGGAAATATTAGGAAATTAAGGTTTTAATGTTAAAAATCTGACTTTGGATGACGCTCATAGCGTGAATCCCACGCTATGAGCGTGGTTTTTTCTGATCTCTCACGTTTATAGCATGAATCCCAATCTAATATCGTGGAGCTCCTTTCACATTTCTCACGCTGTCAGCGTGAATCTCACGCTTATAGCGTGGAGCTTTCGGATTGCTATAGCATGGAGCTTTCGGATTGCTCGCGCTGTCGGCGTGAGTCTGACGCTAGTAGCGCCAGCTCAAATTCACAACTTTTTCCTATCTAACTTAGAATAGAATTAAAAAAAACTAAAACTAACTTTCCTGCTGGGTTGCCTCCTAGTGAGCGCTTGTTTAACATCACGAGACTGATTGGAACTGTTTAAGATTCGGGTGAAGCCAAAGGGACAAAAATTATGTCCCTATTCACATTCTCTCCATGATAAAATTTCAATATATTCTGATTGACCTTAAAAGGTCTTTCATCATTAAGAGGATAGATTTCAACTGTAACATATGGAAATACATTTTTCACAATAAAAGGACCAGACCAACGAGATTTAAGTTTACCTGGAAACAATCTCAGTCGAGAGTTGTATAGTAATACCTGTTGTCCTGGTACAAATTCCTTGGGTTGGACCTTTCTGTCGTGCCATTTCTTTGTTTTATCTTTGTAGATTCTGGCACTCTCATTGGCAGAATTTTTGAACTCATCAAGCTCACTCAATTGAGCCTGTCTTTTCCCAAAAGCTTTTGTTGAATCAAAATTTGATAGCCCAGAAAGCTCTATGCTCCAACTCCACAGGTAGATGGCAAGATTTTCCAAATACCAACTTATAAGGTGATGTACCAATAGGAGTTTTGAAGCAGTCCTATATGCCCACAAAGTATCGTCCAGCCGGTTAGACCAATCGTTCAAAGAGTTCCAAACAGTCTTCTCGAGAATCCTCTTCAACTCTCTGTTAGAAACTTCCACTTGACCACTAGTTTGAGGATGATAAGGTGTAGCAACCTTATGTTTAACCCCATACTTAGCCAGTAGGTTATCAAACTTCTTGTTACAAAAATGAGTACCTCCATCACTTATTATTGCCCTTGTTACACCAAACCTCGTGAAAATATTCTTCCTCAAGAAATTTACGACCACCTTAGCGTCATTGGTGGGAAGAGCAACACCCTCAACCCACTTGGAGACATAGTCAAAAACAACAAGGATGTACTGGTTGGAATATGATCAAGGAAATGGTCTCATGAAATCTATCCCCCACACATCAAAAAGTTCCACCTCTAATATTCTATACAGAGGCATTTCATCCTTGCGGGGAATATTTCCCACTTTTTGGCATCTGTCACATCTTTCAACGTAATCCCTTGCATCCTTGAATAAAGTACGCCAATAGTAACCACTCTGTAAAACTTTTTGAGCGGTTCTATTGCCTCCAAAGTGTCCTCTATAGTCTGATGTATGGCACTTCCACAGGATCTCATGAAATTCAAATTCTGGCACACACCTTCTTATAATTCCATCAGCACACTGGAAATACAAGTAAGGATCATCGCAATGAAATATCCTTGCATATCTGAGGAACTTCTTCTATTGTTGCCTAGTAAGATTGAGAGGCAACACTTTTATCACCTTGTAATTGGCAATATCTGCAAACCAAGGAGGTGCAAATATAGCCATTAACCTTTCATTAGGAAAATGGTCATTTATTTCTCTCTCAAGACCATCTTGTAATTCCTTCTCCTGGATTCGTTACAAATGATCTGCCACCTTGTTTTGCACTACAGCTTTATCTCGGATCTCCAAGTCAAACTCTTGAAATAAGTGCATCCACCTGAGCAAACGAGGCTTTGCATCCTGCTTATTCATCAAGTACTTGATAGCAGAGTGGTCAGTAAACACAATCACCTTGGAACCCAACAGATAAGATCTAAATTTGTCTAATGTATATACTACTGCTAGCATTTCCTTTTCAATTGTGGCATAATTTACTTGTGCCTCATTCAAAATTTTGCTAGCATAATATATAACATGTAACAATTTGCTCTTTCGTTGGCCAAGGACTGCATCTATAGCATAGGCACTAGCATCACACATGAGCTCAAAAGGTAGACTCCAATCAGGAGCTACTAGAATTGGGGCTGTAGTGAGCTTTTCTCTCAAAAGATTAAAAGCTTTAAGGCATGCATCATTAAAATGATATTCAAAATCCTTTTCTAAAAGTTGGCTCAAAGGTTTAGCTATTTTAGAAATTTCTTTTATGAATCTCCTGTAAAACCCAACATGTCCTAGAAAACTTCTAATACTAGTCACATTATTAGGAGGAGTTAGTTTCTCAATTAACACCAATTTAGCTCCATCTGCCTCAATCCCTTTTTCAGATATCTTATGTCCTAGGACAATTCCCTCTTGTACCATAAAATGACATTTTCCTAGTTAAGTACAAGATTTGTTTCTTGGCATCTTTTTAACAAATGAGTTAAGTTTAGCAAACATAAATCAAAACAAGAGCCAAAAATAGAAAAATCATTCATATATACCTCAAGGTTTTTCTGCACCATGTCAGAGAAGATGGATAGCATGCACCTTTGAAATGTGGCTGGTGCATTACATAGACCGAATGACATCCGTCTATAAGCAAAGACTCCAAAAGGGCAGGTGAAAGCTATTTTCTCTTGGTCTTCTGGTGCCACTGGGATTTGGTTGTATCCAGAATATTCGTCCAAGAAACAGTAATAGTTGTGACCCTCCAATCTTTCCAATATTTGATCAACAAAAGGAAGTGGGAAGTGATCTTTCCTTGTTGCAGCATTTAACCTCCGGTAGTCCACACACATTTTCCAACCAGTAATGGTTCTAGTTGGAATAAGCTCATTTTTATCATTATGAACTACGGTGATACCTCCCTTTTTTGGAACAGTCTGCACTGGGCTTACCTAAGCAGTATCCGAAATCGGGTAAATCATACCAGCTTCTAGAAGCTTCATAACTTCTTTCCTCACAACCTCCTTCATTGTTGAATTGAGCCTCCTTTGAGGCTGCCTCATTTGAGCACTGCAATTATTCTAGTTTCTTGATCAGAAGACAATCCCTTGTTAATAATAATAGGGTAAGTCTCTTCTTTGCCCAAGAAGATATATTTAAGAGTTTCCGGAAGTTCCTTCGACTCCACCTTTGGGGCACCATCTTCTTTGTCAGAATCCTTCTTTTCAAGAACTTCAAATAATTCATTTTTTTCTTCCTGGTAAGGAACCATTTCATGTGCTTGAAGTTATTCCTCAGATTGATGATAGGAAGATATTTCTTCTTCCACTACTTGCTCTAGAATATCAAGACGAAAATAATCGCCTTTTTCATAAGATTGCTTCATGGAGTCAAAGACGTTGATGGTGATGGTCTCATCATTCATCCTCAACTCAAGCTTGCCATTCTCAACATCAATCATGGCTTGAGCAGTAGCCAAGAAGGGTCTTCCCAATAATAGAGGCATTTCAGTACCCTCTTCCATATCTAACACCACAAGATCTGCTGGGAAGATGAACTTGTCCACTATAACAAGAACATCTTCAACAATACCACTCGATTTCCTCAAAGATCTATCAGCAAGTTGAAGAGAAACCATAGTGGATTTTAATTCAGTAATTCCCAGAGATTTGTAAACAAACAACGACATAAGATTAATACTTGCCCCAAGATCACACAATGCTCTGCCAACATCAGTATTACCAATAACAATTTGAATGTTGAAGCTCCCTGGATCACTAAGATTTAGAGGAAAATTCTTCTGTATAATAGCACTACTCTCCTCAGTGAGTGTTACTGTTTGACATTCCTGTAGCTTGTGTTTTCTTGACAACAAGTCCTTCATGAACTTGGCATAATTGGGCATGTTAGCCAAAGCTTCAGCAAAGGGTATATTGACATGCAACTTCTTGAAGAAATCAAGAAATCTTGCATATTGCTGTTTCTGAGCATCTTTATTGAACCTCTCTGGATAAGGTGCCATGGCTCTCACATATTCAGGATTCATCTCAAATTTCTTCTTTTCAGCAATAATTGGTGGCTACTTTTTTCACCTTTCTGAACAGGTTTCTCAACATCAGAAGGAATTACCACCTCTTTTCTGGTTCCACAACTGCCTTAAGCTTCTCATCAGCTTCCACATTTGTGTTTGGCTTTTCTGGAGCTGCTACTACTTTGCCACTTCTAGTTGTAATAGCCGAACAATCCTCCTTCGAATTTGCAATCGTATTGCTAGGAAAAGTACCTGGAGTTCTCTCAGCAATTTGTTTAGCCAGTTGGCCAATTTGATTCTCCAAGTTTCTGATAGAAGCATTCGTATTCTTTGTATTGGCTCTAGTCTCCTCCATAAAAGCATTGGAATGTTGAGCCATTTGTCTACTAGCTTCTCCAAATCAGAAGGTTCCTTAGCTGGAATTGGTGGAGGCTGCAAATAATTATTAGACTTGAAATTAAATCCAGTTCCCTGCACCTTCCTCTAAAAACTATTTCCTCCAGAAGGAAAATTTTGATTCCTAGGAATATTTTGTGGTTGAGGTCTCTGATCATACCAAACGCCATTAACATGCACTTGTTGAGGAGGATCAGAAGACAGCAAGGAAGGAAATTCATTAGATTCATGATTGTCCTTGCAATATTCACAAATAACTGCAGCAGCTTGAGCTTGGACACTAGAGAGCTTTATCTTGTCTAGCCTTGAGGTCAAATTTGCTAATTGTTGTGATAATAACTTATTCCCAGCCAGTACCACATCATTGCCATCCAAGTGCAGAATACCCCTCTTAGGCTTGGCTGTCAAACTTTCATTTTCATTGGCAGCCATTCTTTCTATCAACTCAAGAGTCTCATTTGCTCTCAAGGATTTGATGCTTCCACCTGCTGCACCATTCAGCACCATCCGAATCTCAGGTTTACAACCGTTGAAAAAGATTCGGACCAGATCACCATTGGTCATGGGATAATGAGGACATCTCCTCATTAGATCTTTGAATCGGTTCCATGCTGCACACATAGTTTCGCCCTCAGCTTGAGTGAAATTGGTGATATCATTCACCATCTGGCTGAATCTTTCCATTGAAAAAAACTCAGCAAAGAACTTGTTTGATAGATTCTCCTAAGAAGGAATACTTCTCGCCGGCTGCCTTTCCAACCAACTCAAAGCCTTCCTTTTTAGAGCAAAAGGAAATAGTCTCAGTCGGACTGCATCATTGGACACCTGGGGGTGTTTGTTAGAGTCACAGATCATCAGGAATCTGTCTATGAACCTGTGAGGGTCCTCATCAGCCTCTCCACCAAACTGAGCTCTCTCCACCAGTTGAATATTGGCAGACTTGAGCTCCCAATTGTTGTTGCCCACTTCAGGATGAACGATACTTGAATTGGGTTTGTTAAATGAAGGTGTCTAAATGGTATCCATAAGTGGATTATCCGCTCCATTGTTCCCTGCCATTGTTTATGCTCCTTCAAACAGAATTCCTAACTCGTTGAATGCAAGCTTCTTCCGAGCAATATTTTTGTTCCTCTTTTCTATTCTTGTGATCTCCAAATCAAGTGGAAATTCAGGAAGTGTACCTCACATACAATTCAGGAAAGAGATCAGTAGCACTGTTCAAATAAAAAAATAAAAAATAAATAAAATACAAAATTATTCACAAATCCAATCTTAAAATTCAAAATTATATGATGTAAGATAACGCCAATCCCCGGCAACGGCGCCAAAATATTGATGCTCACCGGCAAGTTTACCGATCGCACAAGTAATATAGAAGTAAGTAAAGTATCGTCTCCACAGGGATTGGGATCGAATATCAAATAATCGTGTTCTTTAAGAATGGAAGAGTTCAAAAGGGTTGTGACAAATAATGTCGATTTAGGTGAAATTAAAAGTAAAGACTTAGACTCTGTTTGATTTCTGTTTCTGAAAACAGTTTTTTAGTTTTCAAAACAAAAAAACAAAAAAACTCGTCTGGTAAGACCTGTTTTGTAAAAAATGTTTTGAAAATTATAACTGTTTTTTTTGTTTTTAAAATCAAATAGAGAGAACATGTGTTTTTGTTTTCTGTTTTGGTTTTTAACCTTCAAAAAGAAAAAAACATAGGAAACAACTATTTCCATAACTATTTTACAAAACAGTTTTAAGAAAAAAAACCAGAACACAATCAAACAGACCCTTATTTTTGGGATTTTTCTTTGAAGAATTAAAATAATAAATATGAGAAGTGATTTGTAGAAAAAAGGATGAGAAAAGCATTGTAGTCAGGATACACTCACCAAATGATTCTCACTTCTTACTATGGATTGATTTACAATATTCATTTATAAAATTACTCGGATAAATTATTATCTAAAAATATTAATAATTAACCCTCGATTCCTTGCAAGGTTAACCCTTTAAACCCAATTGGAACCCCAATTCCTTGCAATGTTCCTCATGGTATTAAGCGATGAACTCAATAATTTAGGCATCTGCAATTCAATACACATCTATTCCTAGCATGCATACGAACCGTTATCTTACCCCCTTTCAAGATCAAAACCTCAATATTCCTATCTAGGGTTTTAACCCTCAGACTATCATCGCTATTAGATTGATGAATTCTAATAAAGAAAATAAAAATTTCGCGCAGAATAAAGATAATTATATAAACGAAAAAACCATAAATCAATCTGTTGTAACAATGGTTCACATAGGGCTCGTGACCCTAACTACAATAAAAAAGACTAGCCTACCATAATCATGGCTAGAAATCCAATGTTCAACAAAACATGAAATAAAAGAGAAGAAGATGAAGAAGATCAAGAATTTCTCTCCAAAGCTCTCCTTGGCAGCACGACGGTCTCCTTAGGTCAGAATACTTAATTCTGTGCTAAGCATCCTTTTTATAATCATTTTTCTTCATCTTTCCAAAACTGCCCTCATGAAACATGGTTTATGGTTTCGTAATCTGGCGCTCTCAACGTCAGTTTCACGCTAAGAGCGTGGATGGCTCTGAATCTTGACGCCATCAGTGTGAGTTCCACGCTATCAGCGTGGGATTCTGATGTTTCACGCTATCAGCGTGAGTTCCACGCTATGAGCGTGGAAGCTTCGGGTTCTTCACGACATCGTCACATCCACGCTAAAAGCATGGACCTTTACTTTGGCAAACCCTCATTTGGCTCCAATTTCCCTTCTTTTCCTACAAAATCAACGTAAAATCAGTTGAACAATTCTTGATTTAGATTTTTAGCAAAGCAACCATAAATATTGTCTTTTTACTCATGATTAACCAATAATCTTCCTCTTTTTTGCTTGAATTTACCTATATGCTAAAGGCATATCAGACATTTTCTGATGATGTCCTCTTATCTCTCCCAAGCTTCATAGAGATTTTCTCCATAAAACATTCTAAAGTTAGAGAGCTCTGCTCTCACATCAGCTTGGCGAGACATAGGGAGAACCTCTCTATAAACTTGTTAGAGAGTTCTTCCCAAGAATGTATTGAACCAGGGGTGAGGGTCTTAATCCATGTTTTTGCTTTTAAGCCCAAGGAGTGGGGGAATAACCTCATTCTCATACTTTCCTCTGTCACACCCTCAGCCTTAAAATTATCACAGATATCTTGGAATGTTGTGAGGTGTGTGTAAAGATCTTATGCAGGGATTCCATTGAAGACTCCTGCTTCCCTGATCATGTGAAACATGTTGGGTCTCAGTTCAAAATTAGGTGCTACAGGAAGGAGGATTACTCATCTCTCTGGTCTGTTCCTGAAAGGAGCAGCCAAAGTTCTGAAACTCTGTTCAGGAGGAATATCTTAATTATTATTTTGATAAACCATGTTTTAAGAAATTTCTTCCCTGAGGTTTCTTCTTTGTCTGTGGAGTGTACATTCTGGTTTAGGATCAAAGAGAAACTCAGGTATTTCAGTGCAGTTGTGAGAATTTGTTTCAGACTCTTCTCTCATAAACCATAAAACACAAATTATATGAACAGCAGGGTCAGTGATATATAAAAAAATGAAATATACAAAGAGTATGTACTAAAAACAGTATTAAGAACAAAATTCAGTGTTTGTATCCCCGGCAACGGCGCCAAAAACTTGTTGGGAGGTTTGCTGATGGTGGAAAAATATATATATTCTGATGGAGGACGTTCCTCTATTCTAAATTTGTGAAGGGAGACAGAATTGTTCCCTTACTTCCAACCCAAGTGCGCAAGTGCACACATCAAGTAATAATGGGTGTATCAATGCCTATATTATCGTTCCCACGAGGATAGAACTCTAAAGAATGTCTTAAACTATTTTATAAAGAATGAAAATGAGAAGACAAGTTAGTGATTGAGCTTTCGGGTTAAACGTTCCTCACTGTCTTGACAACGTTCCTCAAGAACAGTAAGTTCAATCTGATGGTGAGATAATAATAATTGGATGTTGATAGATACAAGATTGAATAAAGTAAAAATAAAAAAGTAATAACTATACTTAAGAGATAACAAAGTGGATGGGTTTAAAAATAGTTTTTAACACAAGGAACGAATTTACTGCTCAATTCTTAAATAGTTATTTTCTCTGCTGAAGACTTAGCACTTTTTGACTTTGTCCCAGTTTCTTAACTGTTAACTCTGATTCCTCATCTCATGACTAGATGGCTCACAAGTTTCCATATTCCTATGGCTCCCTTGACTCCAACAGGTACTTGGTACAGAACCTTAAAATAGACGAAGTGGCCCCTTATTCCTAAGGTAACCAATAGTGTCGTTGCCAATACACTACCTTCCCCCACTGGCTAAGCTGTCTGAAATCCCTTCCTTATGGAATATTTTTTCTCAGTATGTGTTCAATTTCCATTGATACACAATGAATATAGCTTACTTAGCCAGAGAAATACAAAAAGCTTCAGTCGAGAGTTTTGAAAATAATTATTTAAGAGCTTTGCAGCTTATCCATTCCACAGATGGTTCAGCTCAGGGCTGCAAAGTTAAGCATAATTATTCTAAGCTGAAATCCCATAGACCCGAGATTCAGTTTAGAGATAACAAATAGAAAGGAAAGAAACACTTATATTAAATTGAAAAAAAGAAAGATTACAACAAAATATCAAATGGAGAAGATGGTTGATGCTCGTGAGGAGTCTCAAGTGAGTGATATAGAAAAAGAAAGAAGTGTTGTCACTTAACTACAGTTACAACTATACAAAACTAAACTATAAACGATATTAGGTGATCTTCTTCTTAAGGACTTCAATCCCTTAGGAATCCGATGATGTTTTCATGTTTGGGAAGTCCTATTTATAAGCAGAAGAGTGAGTGGAAGTCTTGTAAATCCCTTGGAGTTGGTTTCTGGGTTGTATGGCTGGGGCGGTGGCAACAGTGTTTGGAAGCTTACAAATTGTTGGATAGGACAGCTTCTGTTTGTGATTAGTAATTTTTCCTGCAGTCCCCCATGTCTTGTTGTTTGTTCAGCCAATGAGAACTCTCTATTCCCTGCTGTTCACATTTCTGGATGCTTAAGTGGTGCACCGCCTCTGCTTTAGGAAGACGTTGTTTCCACGTTTCATGTAAAGTGATCATAAGCATTAAATGAGTGTAGCAGGTGCAATAAATGCTCTCAATTCGTTCCCCTTTTAATATTTTTTCCAAAGAGTTACGTTATCATCTGTTCCCCCACTTTGTTTTTGTCACAAAAGTGTAAAACAAGTGATTTTCATGCTGAAGTTGCTCATCAGATGAGGAAACATATGGTATTTTGCCATCAAAATGGGCTTATATGGGGAAAAATTTACGTCACATCAGGCATCGCGTCCAATACAAAGGAAAGATTATGGTATTATCTTCTTCTCTCAGGTAAAAAGGATGATAATCCCATGCGAGGTAGATTTTGAAATATTCAGGGCTCCACTTATACACTTTCCTTTGATAGGAATCCCAAAAATTGTGCTTTGCATTCCCCCGAAACGATACCCAACTAGAATGCATCCCATACACATTGAATAAACAAAGAAATGACTCAGGATATTGAAATAGGCCGTAAGCCTTACAAACCATCTCGTATACTCTAATGAAACCTCATGCATTGGGGGTTAACTGGGAAGGGGCTACATGGAGATGTTCCAGCAGCTTACAGATGAAGGAGGAAAAAGGAAGTCTTACTCCTAAACTTAGAAAATAAAAAGCGTACATTATAAAGAAATGCTTGGAGGAATTGCCTCCGCGCGATGAGCACACTCGCTCATTCATGGGAACTACAGACAATTCCCACTTATCGTCCTGTGCTTTGTTTGGGGTCAGATGGATTGCAGCTTTCAACTCCTCCAATTCCCCTAGAGAGCTGTAGATAGAAAACATGTCTACACAATGGCAGACACCCAATCCAAAGCTTCTTCATCGCGGATACCTCGCTTACCCGACCCAGCAACCTCAGGATCAAGCTTCTGTTTTTTCTTTTTATCAACTGCACCGCGCCTGACCATGATTTCTTTGATTTGAGGCGAGATGAAATCTGATTCAGAAGAGGTGTTAGTATAGCTATTAGAAGTAGATAAGGAATTAGCAAATGCAGATTTAAAGTTGTCAAAATTTCATTTCTTATACGGGTACCCAACTTGGTAAATAACATTTAAAGGCAGAGGACTCAGACTTTTTTGGTTTGACTTATCGCACGCAATAGAAGGCGAAGTACTGCGTGATGAAATTGAAGGGGAAATCGGAGTCTAGGGCATTAACAGGGTTATGGCCAAACCCAGAATTCCAAGAGGAATCGCTGGATATGAAAATAGGATTTGTCATATTAAGTAAAAATTTTGGAAAGCGAGATGAACTTTGTTGCGACAAAGTTCTGGTTATCCCGTGATTAGGATTCCAAGACGAAGATCCAACTTCAAAACATCGAAAAGAAGAACCACAATCATTCAAATTAACTTTCTTCCAGGAGCAGCACACTTGCCAGTTAGCCACATTTCCCAGTCCCCAAAGACCTCAACCTAGGTAGGGACCTTGGTGAAGGATTATTGGAGCCAGACAATTCGGCCGTTCTGATATAATTCATAAAATTGCGATTATCAGACATACCTAGCTCAAATGCAAGAAAAAACGCAACTATGTAATAGAACACGAAGGATACAAATTGTATGTAGAAATATACCTGAGATTTATACTTCGAAACGAATAGAAGAGGAGTAGGATGTGTCAAGCGCCAAGAGCGATAACCCAGAAATAGAATACGGCAGAAGCAAGCTTTTGTAACAAAGGTGAAAGCTTAGAGTGATTTCCCTCCAACTAAGTAGCTCGGTACAAATATGAAAAGAAACCGCGAGGAAACCCAAAAGGTCAAAACATGTTGAGTAAAACGGATAAAACGGAGGGCACGTGAAGGGTAGGTAAAACGTTTAAAATTTAAAATGACCCACGATTGACCTTAAAAACCCACGTAATTACGGTGGCATTTAATGCTTATGATAGTTAAACATCTAATCAACCGTTCTAAGCGGCTAAGTAATGATGATTCCTCGGCATGATATGGGCAACATCAAGTGAACACACCAAAGACATATCGCGCGTAAAGAATGTATATATTATATATAAATATAAATATATAATATATATATATATATATATATATCCCAGCTTTGTAAATACCAAAACTTCGATCTGGGGGCAACTGATCTGGATAAAATATAGTAGGCCTATTAAAGGCCAAAATCCATAGAACAAGGCCAAAACACACAAGGCCTAGATTAAGGCGCGATGTCCTCCATCGCACATAACAGGGTGCGATGCTACCATCGCGCCTGAACCGCCTTTTAATATAACTTCAAAGATAAGGAAGCCATTGAAGAAACTAGTGAAGATCCATCGCATCATTCGACAAATAAACAGAAGACAACACCAGCTTGCCACCTTTCTACCAAGATAGCTTGACATAATGAGATAAGGCTATGGAAGCACTAGCTAAACCTGCAGCCCATGAACAGCCAATCAGAAGTCATACCGCCTACCTAAAGCGGCATCAGATCCACTATATAAACAAAGGGTACATGCCCAGGTATTGTTGGGAACTCGGTTCCCTCAAGCTCGGCTAAGTAGCCTTTTGCGGAAGTCAATCAACAAGATCCTGGATCTCGGATCTCGGCAATACCTCGGCCTGAACTTTCACCAGGTCGGGCAGCGCAGCGGAAAAGCGAAAATCACAAAAAGAGGAAAGAGAGAAGGAGAAACACAACCAAATTTTAACGTGGAAAAACATTCTCCAATGGAGAAGTAAAAACCCACGGGACCTAGTCCAGATCAAAAATCCACTATTAATAATGGTTACAAAGAATCAGAATACACCAATGTAGTGGTTAACACAACCTCTCCAACAATGGTGATAATCAAACCTCTCTAGAGATGTTTCACTCAAACTCTCTCTAGAGACCTCTCAAATACAAAGCATAAAGCTTTTTCCAAACAATTTTCTCTCAAATATCTAATCTCACTCTTTGACCTAGCCTCCACCCACACTAATGTATATATATAGAGGAGGTGGAATTTAGGGTTAGGGTTTTTAGGAAACCCCTCAATGGGCTTGGACTTAGAATTGAATGAGGAAGCCCAACAGGTATAACAATCTAATTCAGTAAGAATATACATAAATCTGACTTTGATACTGATTGAGCGTCGGAGTGTCATTGCAGGTAACCCCAGTCAGGATCATCGCGTCAACGGAGGATCAAACTCATCACATCTTCAACAACTACCTCAAGCCCAAAAACAAATAACTCAACCCAAAGTCTTCTCAACTCAACCATGTGTGATTAGGCCCTACACACTTTGGTCAGCCCATATTGTATTGATCTGATCAAAAGTAATAAGCGTATAATTGAAAAATAAATATGAGAATTCAAAAAGCTGGCATACGTCTTAAAAAAAGATTTTAACTTTTATTTTTTCTTTATTATAAAAAAATTATTTTTATGTTAAGAGGTTTTGTAAAATTTTATTTGACTAAAGTTGTATTTATAAGAAAAAGAAACTAAAAATAAGAGCTCCCTATGACTATTTGTAGAGACTTTTAGCACCTCCTTAGCACAAAAATACAACACATAATAACTAACCCATATTTGAAAGATGGGAAAAACTATTCTTATGTCATATGACATAACTTTTTTCTCCTACACACCCTTCGATAATTGTGCCATCTTTTTTTTCTCTCTCTTTTCTTCTTTTTTTAGGTGGTGGAGCCCACTAGTTTGTCTCTATGACATGAGATATGAGATTAATAAAACTCTTGAAAGATATGGAAGTATTTGTTATCAGGAAATAACATTACTCTTCGTTTATGAATAACAACTCTGGACCATAGTGAGAACGTGTGCCAATGTATTTTTATGTATATTTGTTATTCAACATTTTTATACATCACATTTATGACAGTAAAACTAATTTTACAAGTTTTTATTCAAATAAACACTTATTAGTTGCTGTGGCTTATTGAAACAGGACTTTATCAGTTGCTTTAGTGGTTGGTGGTTTGCAGTTGGATCCTCTAGAAACTGTGTTGATATTTGGAAAAAGAAGAGTTTCAATATGTGTATAACTTAAATTGCCTTAAATATAGCTTCCCATGGGGACAGGTTAATAATGACATGTGTGGTTTCTTTTTTCAGTGAAGACAACTTGCATGAAATTATATTCAACTTTTCTTTCAAAAAAAAATTATATTCAACTTTAAGTATATTGACTATTCAATTTCGACTAATTTCCTAAAGGTCTTATCATTCATTAATATCCTTATAAGTAAATGCGTTTCACCAATTTTTTTTTTACACCAATAGTTGACCAATGCAATATTGAAGATATTATGTATGCAATAAGTGGTTTGTATGCTTTGTTTATTCCGCATGATTAGTTCAGAAAGATTATCATATAAACTAATTGAATTTGATAGAATAGACTAGTTCTTTTGTGATGCATTATTTTTTCTTTAGAAATTTCAACATATTATATCTCACTTCATTTGAGTTCGAGTTTTTCTTTTATCTTTTGGTAAATTGAAAAAATTCATATGAATTCACTTTGCTTACTATTAAGATTCAAATCTTACTAAAGTGCCTTATAGTTAGGGCTACACAATCAAACATTTTATCCAGTGGAAATTAATCCCACACTTGGTGAGGACACCGACGACAAAACTTCATGTTACGTTTTTTTTTTTTTTTGGTAAACGAGTGCTCTCAATCAACGTTTTCAAAATTGAGCCGATCCTCCAATCAATAATGATAAATGTTCAAAAATTTCATGTGGGGTAGTGGATGGAGAGGGTTTTAGAATATATATATAGGGGTAAGATATTCTTACACTGGTGTAAGAGTTATGAGTTTTACACTCAATCTTGATCATTGATCCACTTATATTTAATGGCTCACATTACTAAAAAATTAGAGCCCTTGGATATAAGTGGGATCAATGGTTAAGATTGAGAGTGTAACTTACACCGGTGTAAAATGATCCTGACCCATATATATATATATATATATATATATATGGGGCAAGATATTCTTATACCGATGTAAGAGTTAGAAGTCTTACACTCAATCTCGACCATTGATTCACTTGTATCCAATGGCTCACATTACTAAAAAATTAGATCTTTTAGATATAAATGGAATCAACGGACAAGATTGAGAATGTAACTTACACTGGTGTAAAATGATCCTGACCCTATATATATATATATATATATGGGGTAGGATATTCTTACACCAGTGTAAGAGTTAGAAGTCTTACACTCAATCTTGACCATTGATCCACTTGTATCCAATGGCTCACATTACTACAAAATTTAAGCCCTTAGATATAAGTGGGATAAACGGACAAAATTAAGAGTGTAACTTACACTAGTGTAAAATGATCCTGACTCTATATATATATATATATATATATATATATATATATATATATATATATATATATATATGGGATAGATTATATTACAACCTATTTTCTTTTACAACTTCTTACAACCAATATTTTAACCGTTGATTTTCGTCAATCAATGGTTAAGATTTATTGTGAATTAATAATTAATTAATAAAGTTTATTGGCAAAAATCTTAACCGTTGATCGACGGAAATCAACAGTTAAAATATTGGTCATAGGAGGTTGTAAAGAAAAATAGATTTTAATTATAATCTTCCCCTATATATATAGGGTTTTATGTTTATTATGTTATAGGAAAAGTGATTCTGTAATGTTATAGAGATTCGTTTTGAGAGCCATATTTTTTCTTTTTTTTTGTTTTAAAATGTGTGGGCCCCACAAAATATTGTATGTGTAGGAAAGTTTGTTGTGTTATGTTAAAGGATAAAATGAAAACGCATATATATATATAATAATAATAATAACATACATACACACATACACATACTACAAAATGTTCAACCCAAAATCCTCTAATAACCGACTTACTGATTTTAATGATTAACAAAACCATAACCATTATAAGCAAATTTTAGTTTTTTTAGTTATATTGTAAATATATTTAACCTATTGTGTGAGTATCTAAAATTCTATATATATATATATATAAAAAGCAGAATTTTTTATCAAAATTTTATGAAAAAGACTACAAATAAGAAAATGTACAAAAAGCTATGAAGAATCATACTGCGTTAAAAGATTCCAGTTAACATAAAAAGCTGAGAAGAGAAACTAAAAAATATACAAGCTAAGAAAAGACATTCAGAATATAAATGATACATGTTGAGATTTGAGAAGTAAAGCTTAGAAGCCTAAAGTTGTGAGCTACGTAGAGAAATTCAGAAACTTAATGTCACAAACTAGTTAGGATTTAGGAGCATGTCACAGAGCTTCTAAGGAATCTTCCCAAGATATAGAGACCTAATTAAAGTAATTGCTATATTTAGGAAGCCAAATATTTGACCACACTGAAACTTGACAAACTACTTTGTTCCTTGAAGATCCATGAGCAAGAATTGATGGCTTAAAATATGATTTAAAAAAGTAAAAATCATTGCTCTTAACTAGGGATGAAACTGGACCGGGCTCGCCTACAGGGGATTTCGGCTCGGTCTATATCAGATCAGACCTGATCTAGTATATTTCGTAAAATGGGCCGAATTTGGGCCTTGGAAATGCATGTTTAATAAAAAGGTCGTAGGCCCACTTTCACAAGGCCTAGCCTATAAGCCTACAGGTCGGGTTATATTGTACTATTTATTTTAAATAAAATAAAATAGAATAAATATTCCTTGAAGAAAAAATAAAAGATATAAATTTAATCAATTGCAATTACTTATAACTTAATTATATTCGATTATATTTTAATAGAAATTTGACTTTATTTCTTATGTAGGAGGAACCAATATCTCAGCATGTTAGATTGTATATATGAATATATTAAAAGGTTTTTTTGGAGATATTATACTTACTACAAGCAACATGATGTGTTTTGTTGGATTCATCTAATTATTTTAATTTACATAGTATGAATTTGTTTGTTGGATCTGATGAAATATATGTTATTTAGTTTGAGCGTTTTGCTTTTGAAAGTGACTTAAATGAGATTGTATGAGTTTTGTTGTGATTCATGATTTTGTTTGAACGTTGAAATTATGATTTTTGGTTTAGCAATAGAATTTGAGTATTTTGTAAAATTGATTGATGGTTCTGCTTGAAAGTTAAAAATTAACAGGCTAACGGGCTAGGTCAGACCATTTGATTTTTTATAAATGGGACAAGTCAGGCTAACAATTAGACTCGTACTAGATTTGGGTCAGGCCAAATTAAAATTTTTTGACGTACGTTTGGACTTTTCATGGCAAAGCTTGGCTCAGCCCAGTCCACTTTCGTCCCTATTATTTAACACAAATCAGAACACTCCTAGAAAGCAAAATTTTTTAATATGCTCCCGGACTGCCGTGGTTCTTCCACTCAAATATTGACACCTGTATTATTTATTTATTTATTTTTTCTCTCTTCTCCGTCCTCAATTTTTTCTCTCTTTCTCTCACATCAGTCCCACCCAGTACTCCGTGGTCCTGGACCACTATAAATTCACTCCTAGAAAGCCGTCTTCTCACTATGCTTCCCAGTCTTCTGCTCTATGTTCAATAGTTGAATTAGAATGAAGATGAAAAAAAAAAAAGATGATGACAATTAAAATGACATCATATTTAGATCTACTAATGAGAATTTATGCAACTATAAAGAAATTTATCATAATTTTTATCAGGTGTAAGAAAATATTTTTACGTTACCACTTAAATATGTCACATATACTACGTGAACTAGTGTCAATCATTTAATAGCAATGATTAATTTCATTTAATAATATAATTATACATGATTGCACATAGTGTTAACTTTTTAAAACTAACATTCTACTACTACTCCAACCACCTGGGTGGATGTGATGGTTCAGCATCTCATCCCTTAAACAAGTGGTTGAAGGTTCGAATCCCAACTCTTGTGAATGGAAAGCATTTTGTGACTAGCTCTTTACGAGGGATAATCATGAGTATCATTTTCCTTAAATAATTCATAAATGCAACTACAACTACAATCAGATTACAATTCTTAACGAACAGTACTACGTACGAAAATGTCTTATTGTCTTTCTTTTTTTTAATTTGGAGTCAAGTGTTTTTCCTTGTCTTTTTGCCATTGTTCTCTGTGTATGGAAGCGTATTCCTTTATTTTATTTGGTCAAGCAAAGAAAAAGTCGGAAAAAACAAAAAAACAAAAACAACAACAAAATACAACATGTCACTTTCATAGTTACCTCACGCTACTCTATCTGTATTGTCCTTCCTTTTTGTCAATAGCTTTCTTGACCCTTCATTTCATTTACCATTTTCTGAACCATATATGGATTCACTCGTTCCTTCCAACCCTGCAACGCTTCTATCTCTCATAAACTATCAAGGGTTTGATGACCTTCCACTTTATGAGAGTAAAAACCTTAGCTTTTCAACGTTTTTACACTTCCATCAGTTTGAAGATTCAGGGTAGAATTTCGGGTTTAACAGTGATTCAAACCATATTGTGAAAAACCCATGTTTTTTTTTTTTTTTGTCCGTGCAGTGTGGAAAAGTCTCCAACTTGCTTCTTTGTTTTCACCGTTTTTGGTGGGTGGTGTGTGTGGTGAATTTGAGGAACAGATGCGGTTAGAAGGTTTAATGGTAGCATAGGAGATTTTGGCAGCTGAAGCCATAGCCATGATATGCAATTGCTTTGGTGCTTTGAATTGTTGTAAAGGGAAGGGTGAGCCTGCTGGGCAGCCACATGAACAAGGTACAGAAAATGAGTGTGGCTTTAAAATTGTCTCATGGATCAATTGTTCGTATCAAAGTGAACATGTCCTTAACTTTGTGAATTTTCATGATTTATGCCCATTCTTCATCCTTCTATGTCTCTTGTACCTTTGTGTATTTTTCTAGTTCAAATGCCATATAAATTTTGTTACAAAAGTTGAGATTGCCTTTTCTGTTTTTTTTTTTATTATTATTTAATTTTCTTTCTATTAAATCCCAAGGACCCAACTGGAACAGTGGTAAAATTGTTCCTTCGTAACTGAAAGGTCATGGTTTCGAATCCAGGAAATGTAGGAAAGCTTAATTGTGGTTAATGGGCATTTGAATTTATTTTGTATTCAACTTGCTTGTAGTGTTGACTATTGAGTTAAAACTAAGCTTTAGGATATGTTATGGCTTAATTTAGTTGTATAGGTAAAGTTCTTTTGTTTTTGATTCTTACTCTGATACAGTCAAAATGTCAAACCATGACTACGCGTATTTGATAGATTCCAAATTTACAATGCCGGGATCTAATTGCAGGTCAAACTGAGGTCAACCTGCAGAGTTATCATTTATCTCTCTTGGACCACCTTAGTACTCCCAAGTTCCAACTTTATGGGGATTTATTCAAATCCTAATATCCAATTTAAAATGGTTAACATTACTTTTGATATTTTATTACTGAAGATGCCTAGCTGGAGTACTTGGCCATTATGTGGTTACACTATTTCTTGGTTATGTTATGTATTTATATTTTATTGAAACCCTCCCATATATCGGAAATTATGGAACAGTGACCAAAGTACCACTGTTCGCAAAAAAATTACCAAACTGCCATCCTAACAGTAAATTTTGCTAAAATGCCACGTGGCATATTTCGCTACACTGTGTAGGGAATTATGTGTGCAAATAATTCGCTACACAGTGTAGCGAAATATGTCACGTCAGAATGCTCAGAACCAAAAATGCTGTGTATCAAAATTGGAGAGATTCGCTACATAGGTGGTCACTGTAATTATTGCAAATTATATAAGCAAAATATGCATGTATAAACTTGTCTAGATCTAGTGAGACATCTTTCTGTTGGACATTATCTTCCTACAATTGCATTCTTGACTTTTTCTTTTAGATGTTTCCTATTTGAGAAATTCTGCATTCTGTGATTTATTTGTGTAAGCTTTATGTGATTGTGATCGACAGTGATTGCAACTACAAGGTTTAGCTATAACTCGTTGAGATCAGCAACGGCAGATTTTCATCCTTCAAGCAAAATTGGTGGAGGAGGTTATGGAGTTGTCTACAAGGTGAGAGTCATGACTATCCATTTTCTCTTTTTTTTAATTTATACTTTTGGTTTGCCCAATGCTTACCACCCTTTGATGGATTTCAGTACATTTTTCTGCTGCTTTTTCAATAATTTTTGCAGGGAGTTTTAAGGAATGGAACTCAAGTTGCTATCAAGTCTCTTTCTGTACAGTCTAAACAAGGAACCCGTGAATTCATGACGGAAATAGACATGATATCAAATATACGACATCCAAATCTTGTGGAACTAATTGGCTGCTGTGTTGAGGATAGTCATCGAATATTGGTTTATGAATTTCTGGAGAACAATAGCCTTGCGACTACTTTGCTTGGTAAATACCAGAACAATTTAAATATATATTTTGGATGTGACTCCTATATAAGTTGAATGGTTGTTCAAACTTTCCACTTTTGAAAATGGTTATCACTCCCCATTAAACCCCAACTAGCAGAGTGGGGTGAGGGAAATCCTTGTACACAGCCTTACCCTTGCATAATTGCAAAGAGGCTGTTTTCTGGATTCAAACTTGTGACCTTTCAATCACAAAGGAACAGCTTTACCACTACACTAGGCTCGCCCTCTTACTTTTGAAAATGGCTGATCTTCATAAATCTGTTAGGACTTCTGATACTTCCTAAAGTACAACCACCCTGTTTGAGTAAGACTCACTTTGCCAGTTTCGCTAGTCTGGGTTGCTCTTGAATATTGGAGCACACTGTATATTAAAGATCTTTGGGGGAGGGGGCATGGAGTTTTGAAGCTTTATAGTTAACTTCTCTGTTTGGTTGGTGTGTTGGGAGTTAAGTATTGGATATGCAGTATGCCACTACGTAAAATCTCAATGAGTTGAAGGGTTATTTATGAATTGGTTTATGCTAATGCATAGTGAAAAACTTTACAGGTTCCAAAAGGAAATATGTTGCTCTGGATTGGCCAAAGAGGGCTGCTATTTGCCGTGGTACAGCTTCTGGTCTTGGATTTCTTCATGAAGAAGTTAAACCAAACATTGTTCACAGAGATATCAAGGCCAGCAACATATTGCTAGATGAGAACTTTAGTCCAAAAATTGGGGATTTTGGTCTTGCAAAACTTTTTCCTGACAATGTCACCCATGTTAGTACTCGAGTTGCCGGAACTGTGTAAGCACAAATGCATAATTTTACATTACTAATACCATATTGTGACACTGGTGCTAGAACTTTTCCTTTTGATTATTGTTTTGAAAGTTAGTTTTTAGTCCTTCTATAAATTTTTGATAAACTCATTTGAATTCCGCTATTCATCTTAAGACAGATTTTAATAGAAATAAAATATCAGTGGCTCAGAAACAATATTGTAGTTTCTTATGAATCCTTATAAACAAAACGAATACAATTTAACTGTTTGACTAAGCACTTTTGTTTCTCATTCTTGGGACAAAATGAAATCATTCTTAGACTTGAGTCTTGTCTAATATTGTAACATGCTTCAAATTTCTATAGCATACATTAGTTTAATCATTGTGCACCACTAGTATCTCTGTTTTTTATTGTTAATAAATATTTAATTGTTATGTTAATACATTTCAATTTTGAAACATTGCATAAAAAGTCAAGTAATTTGTATAATTTCTTTTACAATAATAATATGTGCTGAAAGCAAAAGTAGGATAGAAAGAGAATGGGGAGAGGAAAGAAGTTTTTTTTTTTAAAAAAAAGAGTAAAAGTAACTGTTTGTAATCTCCATTTCTTTTTCTTTTTTTTTTTTTGTTTGTTGGGGGTAGGGGGAAGATTGCTTGCCGTGGTGTGTCAGGTCGCGGGTTCGAATCAGTCTCTCTGCAAAAAGCAGGAAAAAAACTGCCTAGAGTGTTCCCTTCCCCAGACACTCACGAAGTGGGTATTTGAACTGGGTCGGCCCTTTTTTGTTGGGGGGTAGGGGGGCTAAAATTAGCATCTTTGTAATGTGGAGGCCAGAGACATTAGATCCTCCTCACCTATTTTTAATATAGATCCATCCATAGTTCTTTGTAGGAGACTTGGCCAAAACATATAAACCCAATTTACTTCTTTTGTCTATGCAGGGGATATCTTGCTCCAGAATATGCACTTCTAGGACAGCTTACAAAGAAGGCAGATGTATACAGTTTTGGGATAGTCATGCTTGAAATAATCAGTGGTACAAGTAGTAGCAAAGCTGCATTTGAAGAGAATCTTTTGGTTCTTGTGGAATGGGTACATTTCTGGATTCTTGAGTACTAAAAATATTGATCTGATACATGCTAGGATCTTCAACATCAACATGCATCACCTTAATCCCAAATTAATTGGGGTCGGTGGTAGATGAACCCACGGTTGAAAAAAATAAAAATAAAAATAAAAAGTAAAATAAAATAATAATAATAATAATAAATATATATATATATATATATATATATGTATATATAAATAAATAAAAGTAAAAAAGAAAGGGACAAGAAGAAGTGGGGGAAATGAAGGGGAAAAGGACTAAAAAGGGACCATCTGGAACGTAGGAATAACGGGTCTAACCCTCCAGCATACTTATAGTTTTTCTCCATTCCGTTCTAAGACATGCCATCCGCCAATCTATGTCCCACTCCATTAAATCTTGTTTTACTACCTTTCCCCCAAGTAAATTTCGGCCGACCTCTGCCTCTTTTTGTGTTGAGCTCTTGATAACAAACTTATGTTCTTAGAGGAGCATCCAGGGGCCTTCTCATCACGTGCCCAGACCACCTTAATCTATGTTCTCTCATCTTCTCGGCTACCGGTACTACTCCGACCTTTCGTCGAATATCTTCATTACTAATCCGACATGCTAGGATCTTATCTTAGCTTTTTTAATTGCCAGAGATACAGGGACAGATAAGGATAATTAAAGACATAAATTTCGGCAAAAGAGGGGGTTTGAATCAAACCCTTCAAAACCATTTCTGCAACACAAACTTAAAACTGAAATTTGACAGAAAATAGACTGCTGATAAAAATATTAGCAGACTGATAACTGATGAACTCAGATAACCGTAAACTTAGCGCAGCAATTAAAATGAGAGAGTGGAAGAGCTTGATCAAATGGTTTTATACTGGTTTGACCTGGGGTGGAACCTACATCCAGTACCCAACAAGAGATGAGATTCTCACTGCTCAGCAGAAAGTACTCTTTCGCTGGCCTCTTCTGGCTAGTTACATAAGCTGCTCACATTCTCAGATCTCACAGGTTACTTACTAACCTACAATCTAGAACACAAGCTAGAAATTATTGCCTCACAAGGCTTTACAACACAAGTGAAATAAAGGTTTTACATTCTAAGGTGGTTTCTCGCAAGAAGCACAAGAGAGAAACTTGAATGAGCAGAGCATCACACACTCCTGGATGTTATCGTTTGTCTTTTTTATTTTTTCCTTCTAAAAGAGGGCAAGCCTAGAGCAGTGGTAAAACTGTTCCTTTGTGCTAAAGATCACGGATTTGAATGTCGAAAACTACCTCTTTGCAATTATTCAAGGTAAAGTTGCTTACTACTCACCCCTATCCTTGCTAATCGGGATTTAATGGGGTTTTTTATTTTTTATTTTAAAAAATGCTGGATATTTAAATAAATCTGAGGAATAGTGATTCTGGGGAGAAATAGAGATTTTTTTGAAATGGTGTTTTGTCCTCCAGCAAGGGTAAACCCTTTGTGAAGGAGAATTTACTCCTTTCAATAAACACAACAGAAGTCTTCTTTCTTTCAACTTTTTTCCTTCTTTATTTTTCTCACCTTTCTCTCACTGAAAACTCAATCTGTTAATGGGTTCCTAACAAAATTGCTGTCCAAAATCATTTGATTTACTCGAGGCCATTCAGACTTCAGAGATTAAACTTTTTCTTTAGAAATATTTAATTCACTTCATAAGTCCATAATGCATTCTTGATCATCTTGTTGACTTTCATATTTACTCTACCAACAGCATTCTCTTACAATAATCCTGCATAAATAATTCTGGGAACAGACCAAGCGTAGTTATCACAGTCACTAAAGACAAAATGTTTTTTTATCATCACAAAGCATAGATGGAGATTCTTGAGCTAGCAATAAATTATCCGAAGTTGGGTGAAGTAGCTTTATGACAGTATCTTGCTTTCCTAACCTGGTAGGACATCTAGTCTAATTCTCAAGTTGGAATTTGAGGCTTCTCGTGCTTAATTGAACCTCTTTTTGAATGTGATTTGATGCCTGAGGTGAGGGTTGATTCTATCATCTTACGTATGTTTGATGTCCCCTATAATTGAATTGTTTTGGATTGAGATTGAGATATGGTGTCCGATCCACTATTGTGGATTTATTGCTTAGCCCATTGATGTGCGGAGGTCCCTGCTTTGGGCCCATTGATGGTATCAAAGCTATGCGAGCCCAGTAATTAATTGGGCCAAGTATTTGGAGATGGACATTGGTGTTTGAGTTTGTGGGCTGCATCAAACTCATGTTGTAGAACTAAGACTTGACCCTTCTTGGTTGGTAATCACATGAATACTCTCCGCTTAAGGGGCGATTAACTGATGTTAAGTCTTACTCTTGAGGAGGATAATATTGGTAATTCAAGTGTAAATGATAAAGCCTCGCATTGGGTAGAAAGGACTAAGCAAGGAACGTGTGAGTGACAAAGACCCATAAACTTAATGCCTTCAAATTTTGGGTAAAGAAGTGATGTCAACCCGATAGGCGTAGCTTAATCCATTTGTGATAGTTTTTTTCTACTATGGTTCCCCCTGGCCTATGTAACAAATTGGCACAGAATTTGTTAAATGTTGTTAAAATGGTTTTGCAGGTATATGTGGGAGTCTAATCAGTTAAAGTTAAGAATATATTACTGTTGTTGAGATATATAAAACCATTAATGTAGCCTTACCCATCAGCTTAAGCTTTTGGGTTAAATTGGTTCTTTACATGGTATCAAAGCCTCGTGTCCCGGGTTCGATCCTCGCCGCCCCCCACTTTCTTTCAAGTGGAATTTCTTTGTTCGCACAGGTAGACAGGCCTGTGCATTGTCTACCCTTCAAGCCAAGTGGGCTCTCGTGTGAGGGGGTGTGTTAAGATATATAAAACCATTAATGTAGCTTTATCCATTAGCTTAAACTTTTGGGTTGAATTGGTTCTTTACAATTACATTGAGTGTTATAAAACGTTGTTGTATCCTATGCAGCTAAAAAATCAAAAAATGCTGATGCTTCTTGTTCTTATTGTTGATCATAAAAGTTGCAAGTATCTCTGTTTCTCAGGACTTGGCTTTATTTTGTGCAGGCTTGGAAGCTGAAAGGAGAAAATAGGCTTCTGGAAATTGTTGATCCAGAACTAACTGAATATGACGAGAATGAGGTGTATCGGTTCCTTATAGTTGCTTTATTTTGCACCCAAGCAGCTGCTCAGCATAGACCAACCATGAAGCAAGTATTGGAAATGCTTTCCAAGGAAGTTCATCTGAATGAGAAAGCATTGACTGAGCCTGGAATACACAGATGGCATAGCTCTGGAAAGCGAGGTTCTTTGAATGAGTCATCATCTTCTCAGGTAAACAAGTACAACAAATCTGAAAATCCACAAGTAACCTCAACCCACTATAGTGGTACAGATATTGTGACAGAGATGATTCCCCGATGATTTTTATGTATGCACATGATGTTGGGTAGTGGGTACATATTTATGGGATGTGATCATATTTATCATTTGTTTAAGTTGTTACGATCAATGCGTTTCCAAAGGGGAAATGAGAGCATGGGAAGAAAGGCTATATTTCATGAGGATGTATAGATATATTTGCACTTTGCTAATTATTTATTTTTGTTATTAAAGGTATGATTATGATGATAAATGTTGTTTATTATATTTTTGGATAAAACAAACAACTACCTATCAAACCCCCAATTGTGAGAGTAGGAGTTATATATTATTGGATACAACATTCAAAATAATTTATATCATTTGTTTATTTTTTTACTTTTTGTGTTGGTTATTGGTTGCTCTTTTGCGCTACTCTCTATTTTCTTTTCACCTGTCCTTCTATGGCATTTCCTGAACTGATGCAATACAAAAGGTGGATAATGAGAGTAAGAGAATAACTCGTTCAGCTACAGGGTGTCAACCCAAGTTACCTGCATGGCAAAAGGATTTCGTTTAAGATAGTTCCGTAAGTTCAGGAAAGGAGGTTAGAGAGTTAGTTGTATGTAAAAGTTGTTAAAGATAGTTAGTTGATAATTGTATGAAATGTAGAAGGTATAAAAGAAAAGCTTGTACTCTGTGAATGCATATTGAATAATAAAGTTTCTTTTCTTACTTGTTACGTGTATTCTTGATCTTTCTCTTTCTGAGATTGCATCACTGGTGCTTTCATCGATCTTGAACTCCGCCATCATGCGAGCACAGGATTTATCTGAGGAATTGGCGAACACCCGTGCTGAGATACATCATCATATCAACCAGTTGACTGAATCAATGGAAAATCGTCTCACGAATTTCTTTGAGTTACGGTTCAATGCCATTGATGCAAGGATTCGTGATCTATCACCACAAACGATTCCTCAACCGCCTGTTGTGAATAACAATCATCAATCACCAAATATGAGTGGTGCCGACCAGGAACAACACATTGCTTTGCCTTCAATCAAAATGGAGATTCCATTATTTGAAGGCAAAAACCCTCATTTATGGATCTTCAAGTGTGAGATGTTCTTCCGGATTCAACAAATTCCTGAGGAACTGAAAGTAGAACTTGCTGGTTTGAGAATGGAAGGGGCAGCAGCATCATGGTTTCAATGGATCCACAATAGTGGTACTGTTCAACAATGGGACCAATTTACCAAAGCAGTTCGTCAACGTTTTGGTGGTGATTCGTATACTGATATGCGTGGGGCACTTTCCAAGTTATCTCAAAATGGAAGTTTGACAGATTATGTACGAGATTTTGAAATCTTGATGAACCAAGTTCCAGTTTAGCAGATGATTTACTCGAGTTTCTTTGCATCTGGATTAAGTGTTGAGATTCGACGAGTAATCCAGTTACACGAACCCAAGACTTTAAATCAAGCAATCCAATTAGCGTTCACGTATGATGCTCATCATCGTGATTTACGCTCTTCATTCACCAATCCTGCTCGCAAACCAATCTCTCGTTACATGCCTTCATCTTCACAACAGTCAGCTACAACAGTTGATAATTCAGTTCTTGCACTACCTACTTCGTCTTCTTTACCGATTAAGAAATTGCCACCGGAAGAAGCTAAAAAGAGAAGGGAGCTAGTCTATGTTTTTCTTGTGAAGAGAAGTGGTCAATTGGGCATCGCTGCAAGTCAAAAATGTTGTTGTTAATTGGGGATATGGATGACAAGGATGTGGAGACTGGGGAGGAAATCGTGTGGCAATCAAATGAAATGCCACAAACATTACAAGAAGCAGCACTTAATGCTCTTGCAATGAGTTCAATGCCGAAACTGCTGCAGCTTATAGCTCATGTGGGCAATGCTGATGTGAGAATTATGGTGGACTCTGGCAGTTCCCATAATTTCATTCAAAAACAAGTAGCTGTTGATTTGGGACTTCCAATATCTCAATCTCGCAGCATGAAGGTAATTCTGGGTAATGGTGAATTTATGTTATGCAATATGAAATGTGTTGCTGTAACTTTACAAATTCAAACTTTCACATGCTGTGTTGATCTTTGGATTTTGGATCTTAAAGATTTGCATATAATTCTGGGCATGCCGTGGCTTGAATCTTTAGGCAAGGTTACACATGATTATGTTAACTTGTCTATGGAATTTACTCACAATAATCAAGTGGTGCAGTTGAAAGCAATTACAGATGCCAAAGTTTTTACTTCCAATTGTTTATCACTAATCTCTAGAGAACCCGTGGAGAATCAGATTTCAGAGGATATTGTGGCATTAAAATCGTTGGTGCAGCAGGACATTTGGCAAGTTTTGGCTGATTATCATTCAGTTTTCTCTATTCCTCAAATATTACCTCCTTTTAGAGGTATTGATCATTCAATACATTTAATTGAGGGATCCAAACCGGTGAACGTGAAACCATATCGGTATGGCCATTCCCAGAAAGCTGAGATTGAAAAGCAAGTCAAAGATTTGTTAGCTGCAGGTTACATACAAACCAGTACAAGTCCTTACTCGTCCCCTGTTCTTCTTGTTATGAAAAGTGATGGGTCTTGGCGTATGTGCATCGATTACAGAGCACTTAATGCAATAACAGTTCGTGATTGTTTTCCGATTCCAACAATAGACGAACTGTTGGACGAACTATGCCATGCTTCAATCTTCTCCAAATCGGACCTATGTGCTGGTTATCATCATATAAGAGTTAAAGACTCAGATATCTTCAAGACAGCCTTTCGAACACACGACGGACATTACGAGTTTCTTGTAATGCCGTTCGGTTTGACAAATGCACCATCGACCTTCCAATCAGCAATGAACAGTATTTTTCGTCCTTATCTTCGCAAATTCATAATTATTATTTTTTTACGATATACTGGTGTTTAGCAGGTCGATCGCTGAACATGTATCACATTTGGAGAGAACATTGGCGTGCTTACAGCAGAACCAATTTTATGTTAAACTCTCTAAATGTTCATTTGCAGTATCAGAGATAGATTATCTTGGCCATATAGTCTCAGCTTCAGGTGTACAAGCTGACCCAAAGAAGATTGCAGCGATGGTGAATTGGCCACAACCCACTTCAGTGAAGAGTTTACGTGCTTTCCTGGGATTAACAGGATACTATAGACGTTTTGTAAAAGGGTATGCATCAATTGCAACCCCTTTGACTGATCTGTTGAGTTCTGAAAAGTTCATCTGGTCCACGGCTGCTGATATGGCTTTCTCAACTTTAAAAGAAGCCATGTCAATAACTCCAATATTGTCCTTACCAGATTTTTCATTGCCCTTTATTGTGGAATCAGACGCATCTTCTTCAGGAATTGGAGCAGTACTCATTCAGCAAGGTAAACCCATTGCCTTTTTCAGCAAGAAGTTGGGTTTACGTATGACTTCAGCTAGCACTTATGTGAGGGAACTGTATGCCATTGTAGAAGCTGTAAAAAAATGGCGTCCTTACTTGCTTGGAGCACCTTTTGTGATTCGCACCGATCACCAGAGCATTAGAGAAATTTTGTCACAAACAATCCAAACTCCAGAGCAACAGAGATACGTTTCTAAACTCATGGGTTATTCTTTTACTGTAGAATATAAACCAGGTTCATCGAATGTAGTTGCTGATGGACTATTTCGTCAACATGAGTTTTCAATGGTGGGTTCTTGTTGTGTAGCATTATTTGAACCTTCGTTTGCTATTTTGGAGAAAATTACAGCTGAGAATCAAACAGCACTAGAGCTTTTGAAAATGCATCATCGTATTTCAGAGGGTCAAAAGCTGCACCCATCAATCACTTGTAAGAATGGAATTTTATTCCATAACAAACGATTCTTGCTCAGTCCAACTTCAACACTAAAACCTACCTTATTACATGAGGCCCATTGCTCATTGATAGGGGGTCATGCTGGATACCTTAGAACTCTGTTACGTTTTTCTACCAATTTCTTTTGGACTAGTATGAAAGATGATGTTCTTGCATTTGTTCGGCAGTGCACCACATGCCAAGCAATTAAGCCAGTTAACACTGCTCCAAGTGGACTACTGCAACCATTACCGATACCTGAAGGTACGTTTGAAGATCTAACTTTGGACTTCATTACGGGTCTTCCAGTATCACGAGGGTTTTCTATAATTTTAGTAGTCGTTGATCGATTTACTAAATATGCTCATTTTGGAGCATTACCTACTAAGTTCACTGCTGCAATAACTGCTCAATTGTTCTCAGATATGGTCATTAAGCTACATGGGTTCCCACGTTCCTTAGTTTTGGATCGCGACAGCATTTTCCTCAGTCGATTTTGGCAGCAACTGTTTACATTGAGTGGTACAAAGCTCAAGATGAGCTTTGCATACCACCCAGAAACTGATGGCCAGAGTGAAGTCACCAATAGGTATCTTGAACAATACCTTAGACCTTATTGCTATGAGAAAAATAGTGCTTGGGTTTCGTTATTATCATGGGTTGAGCTCCATTATAATACGGCAACCCATTCTTCAATTCAAATGTCCCCATATCAAGCACTATATGGTAAGCTCCCACCTTCTATTCCATTTTATCCTCGTGGTTTAGCAAGTGTTGATGCTATAGACAAAGTTCTCTCTGAACGTAAAGAGTTGATCAGTTCCCTGAAACGTTACTTATCTCGCACTCAGCAAAGAATGAAACTGTTGGCAGATAAGCATTGTATAGACTGCACCTTTCAAGTTGGTGATTTAGTTATGTTGAAGCTTCAACCTTATCGCCAGGTTTCGGTGATCCGTCGAGCCAATCACAAGTTGTCTAAACGGTTTTTTGGACCGTTTCCAATTGTTGAAGTTTTAAGCCCAATAGCGTATCGTTTGGGGTTACCTGAAGGGTCTAAGATTATCCTACATTTCATGTGTCAGTGCTTAAGAAGTTTTATGGTTCAGAGGAGACATTACTAGCAGAGTTGCCGCTTCCTGTTGTTGATAATAGACCAGTACAGCAACCTTTGGCAATATTAGCAAGACGTTCGGTGGGAAAACGTCGTCGTCAAACACAATTATTGATTCAGTGGTCGAATTCTGACGTGGAAGATGCTTCTTGGGAATTTGAACATGATATTCGTTGTGCATATCCTCATATTGACCTTGAGGACAAGGTCCCTATGATTGGGGGGAGTAGTGATGCAGTACAGAAGGTGGATAACGAGAGTAAGAGAATAACTCGTTCAGCTACAGGGTGAAAACCCAAGTTACCTGCATGGCAAAAGGATTTCGTCTTCCATAAGTTCAGGAAAGGAGGTTAGAGAGTTGGTTGTATGTAAAAGTTGTTAAAGATAGTTAGTTGATGATTGTATGAAATGTAAAAGGTATAAAAGAAAAGCTTGTACTCTGTGAATGCATAGCATATTGAATAATAAAGTTTCTTTTCTTACTTGTTACGTGTATTCTTGATCTTTCTCTTTCTGAGGTTGCATCATGAACCCTGTTCCACATTGATAATGTGTAATGATACATTTGATTGGATGTGGTCAACAGGTCAAGTTATGTTGATCAATAGACACCATTAGACTTTATAAAAAAATGTTGACTAAATTCCTTCAAAGAAGGTATGTTTAAATAGTTTATTTTGCAATTTTGTTATGTTTTTCTCTACTCCTTTTGATTGGATTATCTTTTATTTTATTTTATTATCTCATTTGAGTCTTTGTTGGCCATGGAACTATGCATGTTTCGAGAGTTTTGAACACTTTTTAGTTTTTACTGAATAGGTGTTATTTTAGCTTTTTACCAAGTCCATGTATTCATTATCTTATCTTTTTTTATTTTTCTCTTCTCTCGTTGGGCATTACCACTGATTTTAACTATCTAGTAGAATTATCATGAGTTTCATAGACATTTTGCAATCACAAATTACGCAATTTCCATTTCATTCACCAAAATTTGAATCCTGTGTGTGATATCTATTAATTTCCGTATCACTTTTCTCCATTTCATGCCATATTGAACTTGAACTTTGTTCTGTCCAAGGCTCAAGATTTATAAAATGCCTGGTTTGGGGGAGGGTTGCTAAATTCCATATTCTTTGTCATACATACATGATTGAACACACTTTGATTCCTAACTTTTTCCTTTTCAAGTAAAGTTAGAATTTACTTCTCTCAACTTATTAAATTGGACCATATCATTTAAAAAAAAAAAAATCTATCTCTTAAAATTGAAGGCATATACACTCTTGGTACGTACGAATACAGGTATGCCGTAGGCGTATTCATGTTTCATGCCAATAATATTGTCATTTATGTTTTAATCAAGTGAAATATATTTGATGTTATATGAGATAATTTTATCTCATACACTCAAAAAATGAATAGGACTTTTTTTTTTATCTTTCTTCTCTCACCTATATGATAAACATATTCCCTTTTAATCAAATTAATGTCTCCTATTTGCATGTGCAATCCGAAGGAAGTAAAGGGCCTACTCCAATTTATTAAGGAAACAAAATGGATTCTAGCATTTTCTATTTAAAAAAAAAAAAAAAAATTGTACACAATTATGAGTATTAGCAAATAGCAACTTCAACCTATCACACACTGGACAGACTGATCTTGATCTTCGCACTTAGAATGAGTCAATTAACTTACTTTTGAAGAAATACTTTTTTCTAATAAGCAATACCCTCAAGAATAGAGTTGACTGTAATAACTGATACTGTTTTATATCAACATCTAAGGTTGGGACTTGGGAGTAGATATTCAACAACAATAACAAGAGAGAGAGAGAGAGGTAGTAGATAGCTTAGACATTCCCAAAAGTGATTTAATTAAGGGTTTCTCTTTTCTCATTTCACATGAGATAACATCTCTCATATTATAGACACAACAAGTGATAGGTCCCACCATTTGTTAAAAAAAAATGAAGATAGCATGAATTTCGATGCCTCACAACATGAGAAAGTAATCTCCAATAACATAAGAAAATGATTTCCCTTTAATTAATTAGTATGGATCAGCTCTCTCTCTCTCCATAATGTAAAAACACTATAGAGCTTCAAAAGACAGTATTGTGGAGAATCCCCACGGTTATGGGGAGGAGCATTGTGGAGAATCTGTGCTCCTTGGTCCTTTGTATTCGTTTAGAAGACCGTATCCTCCTTCTTTGATTGGGACCCGGCCTACATCCTGAGGGCTTACTGGCCTTTGGGTCCAAACCCAAAGTCCAATTCAAAACAGTTGTTATGAATGAAAATTCAACATTTGATTATATATGTGTGTGTTACCGAAGGTTCCCTTAATTCATTTTAGTTTAATTTTACTTTCAACAATTTTAAACATCATCCTGAATACTAAGAAAGAAGGATTGGCTCTCAACACGTAAGAGCAAACTGTATTAACAAAATAGTATACAAAAATATTATTTAAACCCTAAAAAAATCTCTGTGTATCCATTAGAGATAATCAAAAGTTCAATTCAAATTAAACAGTTGTCATGATTGAAAAGCATGCATTTCAATGATTGATTATAAAAAAAAAATGTTCCGGAAAATTCCCTTAGTTTATTTAGTTTAATTATTCCCTTAGTTTATTTAGTTTAATTTTGCTTTCAACAATCTTAAACATCTTCATGAATACTAATAAGGATTGGCTCTCAACACGTATGAACAGACAGTTTTAACAAAAACAAATATAGAATTACACCTTAAAATAGAATAACTCCAGTCTTCTTAAGTTAACACTCTTAGCCCCTTTTCTAACTTATGAAAGGATTTTATACATAGGGTTTATCATCTATCATTTAACATGATCACACAAAATTTCCTACACACACAACATTTTGTGGGGCCCGCAGCAAAAAAAAACTCCGGCATGCAAAACGAATCTCTATAACATAACACAATCACTTTCCCTACGACATAACTCTTATAAAATCCTTATATATATATATATATTAAGCACACCAAAGAAATCTAAGGTGAGTAGGTGAGTTCTCATGGCCATCAATAACAATGTCCAAAGTGTTGGAAATACAAAAGTAACTGCTGAATCCTCTTCTCCATCCAAAAGGATCATAGCTCGTCCTACTCCCGAAAGGAGTAATGGTTTCCGTTCTCTTGTTACTCAAAACATCAAAAGGAGTTCCATTACCTCTCAAAAACGCAACCTTAGTGGTTCTCCAACGTTTGCAAGTAACAAAATCATGTCAAATGTTCCTCCCAAACAGAAACAACGTGGCATGGCTACATTAAGAGCACTTTCCGAAGCATTTGACCAAACCAACAACCTAATTGGAACTCAAGGAGATTACCCTGAACAATATGGCCAAACAATCTCAGCTGCTATCTCAAACGGTGAGTATTTTTATTTTATTTATTTATTTATTTTTGTAAAAGGGGACGAATGAGATTAGTGATAAAGTTGTTCTTTCTTGACGACGAAAGGTATATGAGTTCAAATCCAAAAAATAGTCTCTTTGCAATTATGCAAGGGTATAGTTGCGTACAAGAATTATCTCTAGTCCCGTTTAAGGGAGAGTTTTTTTTTTTTTTGTCCATTTCATTAATATTATTAAGGGTTTTCATTTTATCCTTTAACATAACACAACAAACTTTCCTACACACACAATATTTTGTGGGGCGGCCCACACATTTTAAAACAAAAAAAAATATGGCACGCAAAACGAATCTTTATAACATTACAGAATCAATTTTCCTACAACAAAATAAACATAAAACTCAATTATTAACCGTCACAAACAAAATAAAGTTTTGATACTTCAAAATGTGCATGCATCATGCAGAGTATACACCTTAACCAAAGTGAAAATTATTTTTTCTAAAGTCACCCATTTTTCATTTTTTGTTCATTAAGATATTTCATGATGATATATAGAACAGGAAATTTGGGAAGAACTATACAAGCGACCAGAGATTGGAGAAACCTATAA
>JAVKPL010012664.1:0-63344 GCA_032173675.1 Gastrolobium villosum
TTGATGAATCTGATTCTGAGTGTGAATCTGCATTATCTGAATTGCCTGCTGATATTATTGATGATCCTAATTCTGTTTCTGAGAATTTGTTTACAGGTATAGCTACTGACTTGTTTTCTGCAGAATTTGCACCACCAACTACACCTCTTCCATCCATTGAGCAGCCTCCGAATTTGGAGTTGAAGGTTCTGCCTGACCACTTGAAATATGCATTCCTTGAAGAGAATGAGCAGCTACCAGTCATTGTGGCAAAGAACCTTCTACTTGAGCAGGAGGATAAACTGTTAACCCTACTGAAAGCAAATAAGTGGGCAATTGGGTGGACAATGGCTGACATTATTGGCATTAGTCCTTCCACATGCATGCGCCGTATTCTACTTGAAGAAGGAGCTAAACCAGTGAGACAGCCCCAAAGGCGTTTGAACCCACTAATTCTAGATGTGGTGAAGAAGGAAGTAACAAAACTCTTGCAAGCTAGGATGATTTACCCCATCTCTGATAGCCAGTGGGTTAGTCCTGTTCAGGTGGTCCCTAAGAAGTCGGGAGTCACTGTGATTGCCAACCAGAAAAATGAGCTAATTACAACAAGAGCTCAAAACAGTTGGAGAGTCTGCATAGACTATCGTAGGCTCAACCAGGCACCCCGCAAAGACCATTATCCTCTTCCATTTATTGATCAGATGTTGGAGCGGTTGGATGTTAAATCCCACTACTATTTTCTGGATGGATACTCAGGCTACTTTCAGATCCACATTGCACCTGAGGGATCAGGAGAAGACGACCTTCGCATGCCCCTTTGGCACATATGCTTACAGGAGGATGCCCTTTGGACTTTGCAATGCACTAGGTATTTTTCAACGTTGCATGGTAAGAATCTTTTTCGAGTTGTTAGAGGATTGCATGGAGGTTTTTATGGATGATTTTAGTGTCTATGGCCCTTCTTTTGATGTATGTTTAGATAATCTGGGTAGAGTTTTAAACAAATGCATTCAAACCAATCTTGTGTTGAATTTTGAAAAATGTCATTTCATGGTTGAGTCAGGGATAGTTTTAGGACATGTTGTCTCTAAAAAGGGTATTGAAGTGGATCCTGCTAAAATTGATGTTATTACTGCTTTGCCTTACCCCGCTTCTGTGCGGGAAGTTCGTTCTTTTCTTGGCCACGCAGGTTTTTACAGGCGCTTCATTCAAGATTTTAGTAAGATTGCTCTTCCGCTGTCCAACCTTCTCCAGAAAGACATTGACTTTGAGTTTGGTGATGCATGCAAGGCAGCTTTTGATCATCTGAAGCGCTGCCTAACCGTAGCTCCTGTTATCCGAGCACCTGATTGGTCTCTTCCATTTGAGTTGATGTGCGACGCATCAAATTATGCTGTTAGAGTTGTTCTTGCTCAGCAGGTCAACAAGGCCCCACATGTCATTGCATATACATCCAGGATGTTGGATTCTGCTCAATCCAACTATATCACCATAGAAAAAGAACTCTTGGCTATAATGTTTGCTCTTGATAAGTTTCGGTCGTATCTGTTAGATACCAAGGTTATTGTTTTCTCTGACCATGCAGCTTTGAAATTTCTTTTAAAGAAAGCAGATGCTAAGCCTAGACTCATCCGATGGATGTTGCTGCTCCAAGAGTTAGATATTGAGATTAAGGACAGAAGTGGAGTGGAAGACCAAGTTGCTGATCATCTGAGCCGCATCACCTCTCTTCCATCTGACCCTATACGTATTGGGGATGATTTCCCTGATGAGCAGCTTTTACAGCTGCAAGGTAAGTTCCCTTGGTTTGGTGATATAGTTAATTACTTGGTTGCTGGTGCATTACCTGTTGACTCCACTAAGGCTCAGACCTTGAAACTGAAAAGTGAATCTAAATACTATGTGTGGGATGATCCTTACTTGTGGAGATTTTGTATTGACCAAGTGGTTAGGAGATGTGTGTCTGACAGAGAGACTCTGTCTGTTTTGAATTTTTGTCATGCATCTGCCTGTGGTGGTCATTTTGGACCACAAAGAACTGCAAGGAAGGTTCTAGATTCTGGTTTGTTCTGGCCTTCTCTATTTCATGATGCTTATAAGTTTTGTAAGTCTTGTGCTAATTGTCAGAGAGCAGGTAGCATTTCCCGTAGAAATGAGATGCCCCAAAACCCTATACTTTTCTGTGAGGTTTTTGATGTTTGGGGTATTGATTTTATGGGTCCCTTTCCTGTTTCCTTTGGTTTTGCTTACATACTTTTAGTTGTGGATTATGTTTCTAAATGAGTTGAGGCGAAAGCCACCCGAACTGATGATTCTGCTGTTGTTGAAGATTTTGTCCGTTGTCATATTTTCTGCAGGTTTGGCATTCCTCGAGCCATTATTAGTGATCAAGGCTCACATTTTTTCAATAGGAGCATGGATTCCTTGCTGAAAAATTATAGAGTCCTCCACAAAGTATCTACAGCATACCATCCACAGACCAATGGCCAAGCTCAAGTTTCAAACAGAGAAGTTAAGCAAATCCTTCAGAAGACTGTCAATTCTAATAGAAAGGATTGGAGCAAGAAGTTAGAAGATGCTTTGTGGGCATACAGGACTGCCTATAAGACTCCGATTGGGATGTCCCCTTACCGACTAGTTTATGGTAAGGCATGCCACCTACTAGTGGAGTTGGAGCATCGGGCATATTGGGCTGTGAAGCAGTATAACATGGACCTAACCCAGTCAGGGGGAGAAAGGAAACTACAGCTGCAAGAGTTAGAGGAGCTTCATTTGGATGCCTATGAGAGCTCACGTCTATACAAGGAAAAGACAAAGGCATTCCATGATAAGCAGATCGTGAGGAAGGAATTTGTAGTGGGCCAGAATGTGCTGTTATTCAATTCCCGTCTTAAGTTCATGCCTAGTAAACTCAGATCAAGATGGGATGGCCCCTTTATTATTACTGCTATTTTTCCTTATGGTGCAGTTGAATTAAGTGATAAGCAGACTGGAAACACCTTCACTGTGAATGGGCATCGTCTGAAGCCCTTTTATGAAGGTGTACAGCAGCAGCAGCTTGTAGAGACACAGATGGATGCAGAGCTTCGGCTGCTTGATGTTGTTTACCCTCCTTAAGGAGGACAGGGAGTTCACTTCCTTTCTTAGCTTTGTTTTTCACGTTTGGATCTCAATATAAAAAAAATAAGAGTTCATTAATTTTCTTGTTCTCTATGATTAGTGAGTTATACATGGATTACACTTGAATCATAGGGTTTGATAGAAATTTCTGCTTGGGCTTGGTTGTTGATTCTTGGATTGCATTACTTGTTGTTTGATACTGTGCTACTGATTGCATGATTTGGTATACCATTGTAAGATTTTTAGGCCTGTAGACATGGTCTTCATCTGTAGGCCAGTCTTTCTTTCTTGTGTGATTCTACTCTTGATTGTTGTCCTATAGAACTTGCTCTTGTTCTTTTTGAAACTGCACTTTTCACTTGCATACATGAATATGATTGAGGCATTCTTTCTCTCTTTACCCACTTTAGCCAGATAGCCATCCCTTATATTATTATCCCTTGGTGAGCCCCTTTGAGCCTTTCTACCCTTTATTTCTTCAGCCGCATTACAAGCCTAAGTGAAAAACCAATTGATTCCCTACCCTGGAGATTTACTGAGCATTGGTTTCATTGTGATGTTGTGTTTAAGTGTGGGGGTTTGCTAGAGATGGACAAAAGTTTAAGTGTAGGGGGTGACCATCTGATTCATTTATGCTATGTGGTTTTACAAAAAAAAAAAAAAAAAAACAAAAAAGAAGAGTGAAAAAAAAACAAAAAAAAGAGAAAAAAAAAGTGTTTATTTCTATCTTTCAGTATCTTTGTTTTATGTTCTTAGTTTAGTTCTTAACTTTTTCTCTTTGTAAATTTCTGTTAGCCTTCTTTTCCATATTTCATCTATACCTTCTCCCCAGCCCCATTGCAACCCTACATAAAGCCCTCTTGATTTGTGCATGCATGTGTTATTAGCAGTGGAGAAGTAGGACTTGAGCAAGCCTATGGTAGGATGATTTTCTTGAGTTGATTTGAGTGATATACTGAATTAACTGATACACTTGAGAGAAAATTGAGAGCATCCTGTGAGGAACCATTTTTGTGTAGTTAGCAGTTGCAGTTGAAATTGACAGGTCTTGTGATTTGAGAATGAGGAATTTTTGTCCTGGTTATTTTATCTATTCAAGACTTGTGATTTTTGTTATCTTTTGTATACTTGCTAATTATTAGGAAGGATAGGTTGATCTTCACTCTTTTCTTATTTCTCTGTTTTCTTTTTCTATTCTAGTTTTTGCCCAGGAGTGCAAAAAGATAAGTGTGGGGGAATTTGATAACTCATATTTTATTGCACTTATTTGTTAATCTTGACTAGTATTTTTAGGATTTATTTGAATAAAATAATGATGTTTTGAGTTAATTTACATTTTTTAGTGTTTGATTGGGTTTAATTTATTTTTATCAGAATTTTTCAACTTTACGTTAGTTCTGTATTTTTGCCATATCTCGGTCCACAGTTGTCGGATTGACTCCGTTCTTGTTGGGTTATTCAGATAACACAGAGGGCTACAATTCTTATGCAGAGCTCAAAGCCCACTTCGCGTTCTTCGCATTCTTCATCTTTTTCTTCTTCTTTCTTTATTTTTAATCATGTTTACCCTAGCCATGCTAGGCTAAACACCCTTTTAATCAACCTAAGGGGAAGGGATTCCATGGATATGTCTAGAGGATCTGTGATCAATCTCTAACCAAATTCATTTCTTTACCCTAACTCATATTAATATCGTGCGATTGTGGATATTCTATCTGAGGTTTGTGATTGCGATTATGGGTGAAGAATGATCATCAGATTTGATGATCCGATTAACCTTAATTGGAAATAAGGATTCTGATTCAATTGAGATTAATCGTGAATTTGGTAATTTTTATAATTCTCTAACCAGATTTGTTTCTTTTCCTAACTCAGATTGATATCATGCGATTGTGGATATTCGATCTGAGGTTCGCGATCGCGATTATGGAAAAGGAATAATCATTAGATTTGATGATCCGAATGTTCTCAATTGAAAATAAGGATTCTGAGTCAATTGAGATCAATCGTGAATTTGGGAATTTTTATCCAAGGAAGGACATCATAGGAACCCTAACCTTAGGTTGGTTAAATTTTAATTACGATTTTTAATTCCAATTTTATATTCTACCTTTTAAATTATTTAAACTGAAATCAAAAACCCCCATTTTTATTTTCTGTTTTCAGCAACGATTTTCACCCAAACAATTTCCTTGAGAGACGACTTAGGGTTTCCACTTTACTGTAAATTTTCTGAACCCTAAATACAAATAATTTTTAATTTGCGCGAGTTCAACAGCTCGTGTCATATACTTGCCGGAGAGCAGCAAGTTTTTGGCGCCGTTGCCGGGGATTGTTAATTCCAATATTTTAAATAACCGTTGATCATTGAGATTGGATTTTTATTTTTTTTTTATCTTGTTTTGTGTTTTATAGGTGCTACTAATAAATTTTTCTGAGTTTTATGCGAGGTAGACTTCCACCTAAAGACTTTGTGTTTGATCCTGAAATTTCAAGGACTGAGGAAGGCTGCTAGGCAGATAATTTGGGAAGACTTCAAGAGCGTACCTGTACAACCAATACAAGAGATGGCGGAAAACAACAATGTTGGTGGTGGCAAATGCCACAATGCAAATAACCCACCTCCAAGACTGTTGTACACCATTTTGACTCTGGTGTTCAATAGGCCGAACTCAAGTATACTCAGGCCGACGGTGGAGGCAAACAATTTTGAGCTGAAGGCATCTTTGATTACTTTTATGGAGAGGGCTAAGTTTTTTGGTGCTGAGGAGGAAGACCCTCATGAGTTCATAGATCGATTTGTGATGATTTGTGACACTACTAAGCACAATGGAGTGTCTGCCGATGCTATCAGGCTTCGATTATTCCCTTTTGCTATTAAGGGAAGGGCTCTCAGTTGGATAGAAAGGCATCCAACTAATAGTATCATGACATGGGAAGACTTGTCAACAAAGTTCTTTCCCGAGTTCTTTTCTATGGAGAAGTACAACCAGTTGGTGAATGAGATCACAAACTTCCGCCAACTTGAAGGAGAATCGCCGTGTGCAACCTGGAATAGATTCCAGGAACTTATTCGAAATTGTCCGCACTATGAGGGAGACGATGACAGAAAGGTGGCAATCTTCTTTAATGGCATCTCTCCTGAAACAAGGTTGGTGATTAATAGTGCAGCTGGGGGTTCTATTCGGCATAGTACATCTGAACAAGCTATTGACTTGATAAAGAAATTGGCAAGGAATGAGAATGAGAGCGTACCAACTCAAATAAAAAGAGGAGTGATAAAGTTGGAAAACAATGATGCTATGCTTGCCGAACAAAAGTTGTTGTCCAAAAAGTTTGACAGCTTGAATGAAAAGTTTGAAAAACTTCAAGTGTCCAAGGTTCAATCAACTCCTGTGGTTTGTGAATATTGTAAGGAAGCTCATGAGTCTAATGAGTGTCCTACTCTAATGGGTGATATCCCACAACTGTTACAAGTGAATGGGGTTTGGTATGAGCAGAAGCCCCAACAAAATTTTCCAAGAAATCAGAATTTTCCTGGCGGAAGTAATTTTCAGAGGAGAGGTCAAGGAAGTGGTCTTGATTATAGTTCCAACAACTATCTGCAACCTCCTCCTATTCAACAGAATGAAAATTCTGATTTGGAGAAGTTAATTGGACAAATGGCTCAACATTCTAATACTTTCATGGAGGAGACTAGAGACAATACCAAAAATACAATTGCTTTCATGGAAGAGACGAGAGCCAATACCAAAATCATGAGTGCTTCTATCAGGAATTTGGAGAATCAAATTGGCCAGCTGGCCAAGCAAGTTGCTGATAGAACTCCAGGTACCTTCCCTAGTAACACAGTTACTAATCCGAAGGAAGATTGTTTGGCCATCACCATTAGAAGTGGGAAAGTACTTCCATCTCCTAAAGTTGAAAAGAAGCTAGATACTGCAGGCGAGCCCGAAAAAGAAAAAGAAATTGAAAACCCTGCTGAAGTGGAGAAGCCAATTGAAAAGAAGAAGTTTGAGCTGAGTCCTGTTTATGTGAGAGCTATGGCACCTTATCCTGAAAGACTCAAGAAGGATGCTCAGAAGCAACACTATGCCAGATTTCTGGATATTTTCAAAAAGTTGTATATCAACAATCTTTTTGCTGAAGCTCTGACTAGTATACCCAATTATGCTAAATTCATGAAGGATCTTTTGTCAAGGAAGCACAAGTTACAAGAGTGCCAAACTGTAGTACTTACTAAGGAGTGTAGTGCCATCATTACAAGGAAATGTCCTTCGAAGCTTCGGGACCCCGGAAGTTTCAATAATCCTATTGAAATTGGTAACAAAAAAATTAGTAGGGCATTATGTGATCTTGGGGCGAGTATTAATTTAATGCCTCTTTCTGTTTGCAAACCCTTAGGGATCACAGACTTAAAACCCACTATGGTTTTCTTCAACTTGCTGACAGATCTTTAAGGAAGCCTAGTGGAATAATTGAAGATGTTTTTGTGAAGGTGGATAAGTTCATCTTTCCTGCTGATTTTGTGGTACTTGATATGGAGGCAGAGAAGGAGATGCCTCTTCTTTTGGGTAGACCTTTCTTAGCTACATCTCGTGCAATGATTGATGTTGAGAACGAGAAGCTTGAGCTAAGAATGAATGATGAGGCCGTTACCATCAACGTCTTTAACTCTATAAAATATTCTTCTCACAAAGACGATTGTTTTAGTCTTGATGTCTTAAAAGAAGAAAAAATGTAGCAGTTGAGGTTCTTGAAAAAGCAGTTGATGACAAAGAAGAGGGTGCCACGAAGGTGGAGTTGAAGGAGCTTCCTCAATCTCTAAAAATATCTTCTTGGGTAATAAGGAGGCGGTGACTGAAGCACTGAAGGAACATGAGACTGATTTGAAGGATAAAGATATCTCTTCCCATACCCACAAGATTCTTAAGGAGGATGATCAAAAACCTGGGAGGAAACCCCAAAAGAGGCGTCATCTTATACTGAAGAAGTTATTGAGAAAGGAGGTGGTCAAACTTTTTCATACTGGTTGGACGATGTGTGCGGATCATCGACAAAAGAAGGCTGCAAAAAGAAAAGTCTTTGACAAGAGACACCGAGACTCTATCTCTCGGAAAATCAATGCTTCAAAGAGTTCCTCATATGGCTCCATGGTTTGGACCAAATCTGGGAATGATGGTCTCATACACCAAGGCATCCATTACCACTAGATCCTCTATTTGCTGAGTCATCCCACGCTGCAGAGGGGGATGACATGGAGGGTTGATTATATCTCCTTGCTGACGGAGATTTTGTATATTAGTTTATTTTTCTGTTTCGTATTTTCAGTTACTTTATGTTGGTATATCTCTCTCTAATGTTTTAATGTGCGCATTATAGTTTATCCTATATGCCATTGTTTGTTCCATTGTTGCAGTTTTTTTCTTCCTTCTTATGGTTTAATTATTGCCGAGGACAACAATTCTCTAAATATGGGAATGGTATGCTTGCATCTCGGAACTGCAATTCTTCTATCAGGGGAGATATTCTAACTCTTTTAATTTTCTTAGTTACTTTTGTAGTTATTTGGTGTGCTATATATAAAAAAATATAGTGATCTGTATTTCAAGCAATTCTCAGGTTTAAATGTGCTTATCTAGTTAATGTGCTTGACTGAATTTTAGGAAGTATCTCTTATGACAATCTGGCATAACATTGCATAAACATAATTGGATTGCATGATTGCTCGTTTGTCTGAACTGATGTTGTGAAATTTTGATAATGTTTGAGGTCAATTTTCTTGAGTCTATATTGATACCATAGTTGTGAGGTTTGAGCCTAAACACTGATTTTTTTGTTGAGAGACCTCACTGTGTAACACTCTAGAACTTGATTTGTTTCTCTTTAATGCAAGCATTAGTTGAAGTGATAAAGGCATTTTGTTCTTGATAGCTATTGGCCAAAATAACCCACCTGTATGAATTTTTCCATTGCTAGCCCCTTGAGCCTGAACTTAATTTGTTGGTAAATGACCTGTGGCCTGATTGATGGCTTAGCCTATATCCAAGTGACTTACCTTAATTGAGATTGAATTACTGATGTGTTGAAAATGAAACAAAGAAATTGAGGTAAGCTCCACAAAGGTCAAGTAATTAGGGGAAGTAAAATTTCACCTGTGCCCTTAAAATAAAGAAAAAAGAAGGGAAAAAGCAAGAAAAAGAAAAAAAAAGGTGGATGTAAAAAAAAGGTGGCTGAAAGGAATTAATTCCTGAAATTCTATGGGAATGTTAGTGGAGCAAAACAATTGAGTTGAATGTGTTAAAATGAAATAATATCAATTTTCAATCTCATTGTTGTTTGAACTATGATAAACCCCTGGTTCATCAGGTTTTTCAGCACAAATTAGGATCGATTTGTGTGAATAATTGGATGAAAAGGAGGTTAATATCTTAAAAATCCCTCAAGTGCAAGTTCTGAAAGCTTTGTGAAAATTTACACTGTCTTGCAGGGAAAGGAAGCCCAAAAAGCATCAAAAGAAGGAAGAAGATTTTGGAGAAGTGAAAATTGCCTAAGTGTTGAGCGCTAAAACGGCCACACAGACCGTTTTAGCATGCTGCTGCAGATTGAAGGAGAAAGTTGCTAGTGCTGAGCACTAAAACGTCCACATAGACCGTTTTAGCGCGCTGCTACAAATCAAGAGTTGAAGTCTCTGGAGCTCAGCGCTAAAATGCCCACACTGAGCGTTTTAGCGCCCTGATGTGGAAAAAGTCTCTGGTCTCCAACGCTAAAACATTCAAATCAAGCAAGCGTTGGAGTCAGTTAAAAGCAGTTGAGAAGTTATCAGCCATGGACGCTAAAACGCCCATTCAGACCGTTTTAGCGCCCAAGTCAGTTAAAAGCAGTTGGTCACGCATCAAGCCTGGACGCTAAAACGCCCATTCTGACCGTTTTAGTGCCCATATTATTTTTCAGCAGAAATTGTAACACTATAAAAGGTAAAAGGCCTTCACATTTGAATATCTCTCCCATCTCTCTACCATATTTCTCTCTCCTGTATCAGATCTTTAGATCTGAATTCTTACCTTTTATTTTCTAAATTCTTAGGAGTACTGTTTCATTACAATTGGAGATTGAAGATCTACTACCATGACAATGGAGTTTGTTCCTTCTTCTTCCTTTGTATTCATTTCAATTATGTCTGAGTAGAGTCCTTTGTAATCTGATTCAATAGAACTCAAGTGTGTATTTATGAATGATTAATGTGATATTATGTTTACCTATTATGTGATTTGTATGAAGTTGTCTTGATCAATTATTCTTGTTAATGGAATAGTGTAGAACAGACATGTTTACATTGTTCTATAGTTGACAACTTCATCATTAGTATTTTAGTAGTCAAGACATTGATGCTATGATATTAGTGTAATCTCAAGACCTTAGTGATTAATGCATATATTATGAAAGGAATCACCAAGATATTGGGGTTTCTGATTAATGTGTCTATCAAGGTAGTAAGACATTACATCTTGATGATAAATAAAAGGTTGATTAACATCACATGATAGAGAATTCATGATGGAAATTGATTCATTCATAAATTCATACTTGAGGGAAATTAATATCTGACTAATGTTTTTAATTCATATTCATATTTTTGTATTTTGAAATCATTTCATTTTATGCAATCTACATTTCTAGTGACAAGAAACTTATGCAATTCAAAAATCTTTGGTTGATTCAAATCAACAACAATTGGATAGTCAGTGCTTGACACAATTCCTCGTGGGAACGATCTTTACTCATAATTTTTATTACTTGTATGACTAGTGCACTTGCTAATTAGACAACAAGCTACCATCCATATATTCCTACCCGGTTACCCTGGCCAAGTTACAACCTGTGAAGTCCTTTTGATCAATTGATGCATGTGTTTGATTCTTCATTTTTAAAGAACTTTTGAGAATATGATCAAGCCTATGGTGGTGTTATAGCTTTGAGTAATTGAGTGCTCATAATACCCTTAAACACTGAGTGTTGGGTGGACATTATTTATCTGTGTGAGGGTAATCAATGTAGACTTGTATCTTTAAGAAGCTGAGGACATTATTGGGAGTTTATGATATTGGGTGAGGGATGCATGGCATATTGTGTCCGAGAGTGTCTATGGTTTGTTATGTTGGATTAATTGAATTTTTCCTGGATTGAGTCTTGTACATTGCTGGGGACAACAACGTTTAAATCTGGGAATGGTTTGATGTGCCTCTGGCAAGTGTGGCTTTCCAAGCTGGAAATTATAAGAATTAAATAATAAAAGAGCAATTTAAATACATATTTTCTTATTATATTGATTCTTCTATTTAAAGATATTTCTCACCTATTGGTTGTGTTTTTATAGGAAAAAGAAGTGAAAATTATAAAAAGTCTGTTAACGCAATTCCACACGGGTACAAAGGAGTACAAATTCTGTAAGAACCCGCACCGCTAATTAAGGAGATTAATTAAATAAATGTGATAATTAGGAAATAATTCCATAATTGACCCTAATAACTATTATGAGACTCAAATAATTATAATAAGTGGGTAATAATGCTGAAAGTCGCTTTTCGGGCGAAAAGCGCGGATACCGGTTCTGCTACCCGGTATAAATGCGTACCGATGAAGTATCCCGAAAAATTATAATAAGTGCATGATAATTACTAGAATAATATGAAGGACTTGTAAAACAAGTTTCAAGTCAAAATAATGAGAACTGATGCCAGAACTGATACTGGCTATGGAAAAGCGCGTACCGAAAAGGTGCTCCGAAAAAAAAATATGATAATTCTTTTAAAATTGAGTAGTTTAAGATTCCAAAGTTTGGGATTAAAATGTTTTGCGTAGCTGTTAATGCTAATATTGCGCATTATTTCGTTATTTGGCTATATATATACTCTTATGATTGGCACACAACCCTAGAATCAGATTTTCCTACGTGACTAGAGAGGGTGGCTGACCTGAAACTCTACTCCATTGCCTTCCTCATCCTCTTGTGAGCCAAGTATTTATCTTTTGCTTGGTTCCTCCCTCTTTCTCTTTAGAAACACTTATGAGCATCCTTGTGGGAGTGAAAGGAGAGTCTTTAAGAGTGTCCAGCCGTTGTGAGAGTGTGTGAGTGGGCTGTATTCTCTGTTCTTGTGGAGTATGGTCATTTATTTGGCATTTTAACACTCCAAGGTGCCTTCTGGGTGAGTGAAAGACCTACCTTCATACTCATTTTCGTGCACATTGAGGGACAACACCTTTGTACCTGATTAGTGAGCTCCAAGAGCATTTGGTTGCTGCCTTGAAGCTTGGGTAAGAGTCACCTACCTTGAACTTGTGCTTTAATTCTTCAAAGATGGTATCTTGGCATGCTCATGAGTTAAACATGTAGCCTAACAGTGTATGAACCTGTATGTCCTTAAAAATGATGTCTTGAACGTATTTAAGTGTTAAAAGTTAGACCTTTGGTGGATGTCTTCACGAAATGCAGAAACTGCATTCTATCATGAGATATCCGGATATGTGATCGAGAAATATCCGGATACGGATATCCGAATATGATATCCGGATATTGATATCCGGATATGGGATTCTGTGATATCCGGATATGCCCCCGACATATATCCGGATATTCTGGGTTTTCGATGAACAGTGAGGTACTGTTCATACTGAATCAATGTATGGGTTTGTGGACCCTAGTGCGATGAAGTGGAACTTCTGTAATAACTTATCTAACTCAGAACCTAAGGGGTTAAGGGCTTGTGGCTTTGTGGGAAGCCTTAAGACATAAAACATAAAAGGAAAAACGTAGTCTTTATGTTTATGCTTATGAGAAATATTGTTGACATAATTATTGGTCCCAACAGATTGTGATTTGTACTATTTGTGGACGTTGAGCTGTGTGGACTCTTGGCTTGGATTGATTGCTTACAAGGTAAGCTTTTGTGTCCACGGTTTAGCCATGTTGTGGTTCTACCATGTCCCTTTGGGATTTGGTTTATGCATGCTGTGTTACATGCTTTTGATGTTTTTGAAATGCTGTTGAGCTTTTATATGCAATGTGCTTTAACGTTATGCATGTGGGTCCACCTATACGGTAAGCCTTAGTATGTGACGCATACAACATGGTGAGGCTGTGAGTGAGGTTAAAGCGATGTTCCTTGTACTACTATATGGGTAATAGTTGTATTCCTGCATTTTCTCTGGCTAGTAGAATAGTGATAACTCATATGGCATAAATATCTGTTGCACTGCATACTTTTAGAACTTATATTGCACATGTAAGTGAGCTTGGGGTGGAAGATCCTTGAGGACCCCTGGTCTTACTGAGATTTCTTGTTTAGAGATCTCACCCCACGTTTGGGGACACTTATTTCACATTCAGGTAACCCTGGGGTTGAGACCTCCGGTGGCAGAAGGCCAAAGTTGAGTTAGATATTGTTGTATGTGCTGACATGTTGGATGCTGGATCCTGTTTACTGTTTTATGCTTTTAGCTTCAGATAATACTATGTTGTTTGCTGTTGAGACTGCTGTTGGGCATTGTTGCCTTATTTGATGAGCATGGGGATTGTCCATGCCATATAGACTTGTTTATGTCTTGTTTTATTGAAAGTTGTAATAATGTATCAGGATTATTGTCCAGACTACGTATTGTAGAACTGTGACCTTAGATACTCACTTTATCTATGTTATGAGGTATTTCAGTTAGTTGTCTTGCAATTTACATACAGGCATTATTTTATGAAAAAGAATTAAGTAATTCAACTTGGTAATGATAATGACGTCATAATTGGAAAGAAAAATATATTCCGCAAAGTTTTAATTAAGCGTGGCTTAATACGATGGTATGTTAACAAATCGGGTTAACACGGGGTGTTACGAATTCCAGCAACATGGCGCGGACCGGCATCACATTGGCGCGAACCCACGCCAGTTTACGAACTCTACACCGGAGCTTTGCAAATGGCGCCAACTGGCGCTATTCGCCGGTTCTTAAAAAAGCAATTTGTGGCAGTGAAGTGGCGCCACTTAGCGCCAAACTCATGCTAAGTGGCACCAAAATCAAGTCATATAGCGCCATAAAACCATGCTAACTAGCGCCAAGTATTCATGCTAGGTGGCGCCAAGTGGCGCCACTTTACGAGGATGAAATTATGACTTTTACAATTGGACAGAGGCGTGGCGCGAGCTAGCGCCACACCGGCGCCAATTGGCGCCGGTTTGCGGGAAAGAAGTACCGTGTTTTCTGAAGGGAAATTTTGGAAGAAAGAAACGAGGCTTATAAATAGATTCTCCTGACAGAACCCTAATATATCTCATTACACTCAGAAGAAGGCTGACGGCTGTGCTCAGAAGGATTCTTCCACGGATCTTCTTCTTCATCTTCTTCTCTTTTATTTTATGTTTTTTATTGAATATTGGATTTTTGGCCATGTCAATGGTTGGCTAGTTTATTTTTATTGTAGTTAGGGTCACGAGCCCTATGTGAACCCTTGTTACAATGGATTGATTTATGGTTTTTCGTTTATATAATTATCTTTGTCATTACTTTGCGCGTAATTTCTATTTTCTTTATTAGAACTGATCAATCTGATAGTTAAGAATAGTTTAAGGGTTAGAACCCTAGATAGGAATATTGGGGTTTTGATCTTGAAATGGGGTAAGATAACGGTTCATATGCATGCTAGGTGTAACACCCCGTATATATCTGGTAATGTTATCATACTATCGTATTAAGCTGCGCTTAATTAAAAATGCGGAATATCTTTTTCTTTTCAATTATGATGCCATTATGATTACCAACTTGTTTATTAACAGTTAATAAAAACATTGCCTGTATGTAATTGCAATAAAACAGCTAACTAAAATACCTCATTAATTAAATAACATAAGCATAAGTCTCTAGTCACGGAACTACAACACGTAGACCGGACCAACTAATCAGTTTATACAACTCAGCTCAAAGTACTTTCATAAAGTGGCATGGACAAACCCCATGCTCACACAATTAAGGCAACAAGCCCAACATCAGTCTTAGCATCAACAGCATAATAATAAAGGTGCAGAAAATATAAACATCATCTAATCCAGTCATGCTATCAACAGAGCGGTCATAACAATAATCATCAATCATGCTCTGGCCTCTTGCCACCAGAGACATCAGCCCCCATACTACCTGAACCTGAAATAAGCATTCCCCAACGTGGGGTGAGATCTCTAAACAAGAAATCTCAGTAAGACAAGGGGTCCTCAAGGATCTTCCACCCCAAGCTCACTTACATGTGCAATATAAGTTTAAAAGCAGTTCATCATCATTAGTTCTAAAACAACGCAATGCAGCAGATAATCATGTCATGTGTGTCAATACTATTCTACTGGCCAGAGAAATGCAGGAATACGTCTATCTCCTACATATAGTGCAAGACGCCACTTGCATCCACCCCGGATCACCGTATTGTATGACGCCACATACTCAAGCTTACCGTCAAGATGGAACAACACATGCATATTAAAAGCCATTAAATGTAAAGTTCAATCAACATTTCATATTTTCAAAAGCATGTAACACAGCATGCATATACCATATCCCCCTGGAACATGGTGGAACCACAACATGGCTAAACCGAGGACACGAAAGCTTACCTTGCAAGCTAACACCCAAAGCCAAGAATCCACAAGCTCACAGTCCAAACACAGCTGAATCACAATTTGTTATGGACCAATATTATATCAATAATCATGCATCTCAAGCATACAACTTAAAGACAACGCCTTTCCTTTACGTTTTGCGTCTTAAGGCTCCGTATAAGCCATAAGCCCTTAATCACTTGATTCTGACTTAGTTCATTAATTACAGAAGTCCAACTTCCTTAAACTAGGGTCCATAAACCCCCAATAGCCTATTGTTTGCACAGAGAAGCTACTGTTCTTCGAAATCCCAGAATATCCGGATATTCATCGTGGCATATCCGGATATGCAATACCCGGATATCTCACTGACCATATCCGGATATCTGTTCTACAAATATCCGGATATTTCACGACAGATTGCAGTTTCTGCATTTCGAGAAGATATCCTTCCAAGGTTCCATTTTTAACACTTCAACACGTTAAAGCATGCATTTTTAGACCCACTTAGGTTAACATTCTAGTTGGTTACTTACTAACCCATTTACATGCAAAGACTTCACCTTAAGTAACAAAAACTCAAGATCAAGGTTAGGCAACTTACCAAAGGTTCAAAACATAAACCAAACAGCTCTTGGAGCTCACAACCAGCTCCCGAATCTGACCTCACACAGTGTACGAAAATGCTTCTTAAAGGAGCGTTCTTGCAATAAAAGGTGACTCCTTGACACCACAAATGCCAAGTAAAAGGTGTACACCCTTCCCCAACTCAGAAACAGCAACAAGAACTCCTCTCACAGCACCGCCAAACCAGCAAGAAGCACTCTACACCCTCTCACTCACTCAACCAAGTGTTTGGAGAAGAAGAAACCAAGCAAAAGAGACACTTGGCCTTCAAAATGGTGAAGAACTCTCAAAGGATCAGAAACAAGGGCTGACCAGCCACCAACTCACGTTCAAATTCTGTTTTCTAGGGCAATGTGCCCTTAGTATACATATATATAGCCAAATGGCCACTAAACGCGCAATATTAGCCTTAATAGCTACGCAAAAGATCTTGATCCCAAACTTTGGAATCTTAACCTACTCAATTTTACAAGAATTATCATATTTTTATATTATTTTTCTGAGCACCTTTCCGGTACGCGCTTTTCCATAGCCAGTATCAGTTCTGGCATCAGATCTCATTATTTTGACTTGAAACTCGTTTTACAAGTCCTACATATTATTCTAGTAATTATCAAACACTTATTATAATTTTCCGGGATACTTTTTCGGTACGCATTTATACCGACTAGCACAACCGGTATCTGCACTTTTCTTCCGAAAAGCGACTTTCAGCATTCTTACCCACTAATTATAATTATTAAAACCTTATAATAATTATTAGGGTCAATTATGGAATTATTTCCTAATTATCACAATTAATTCATTAATTACCTTAATTAGCGGTGCGTGTTCTTTCACTAGGAATAAATGTGTATTGAATTGCGGATGCCTAAATTATTGAGTTCATTTCTTAATACCATGAGGAACATTGCAAGGAATTGGGGTTCCAATTGGGTTTAAAGGGTTAACCTTGCAAGGAATTGGGGGTTAACTATTAACATTTTTAGATAATAATTTATCCAAGTAATTTTATAAATGAATATTGTAAATCAATCCAAAGTAAGAAGCGGGGATCATATGGTGAGTGTATTCTAGCTACAATCCCTTCTCATATTTTTACAACATCAATTACTGTTTTAATTCTCTTAAACAAAAAGTCAAAAACAAGTCTTTACTTTTAGTTTTTATTGTTACTCAAATCAATTCACAATTTTTCCAACAACAACCGAGTTTTTATACTTAAGGGGACTGGTTATTGTAGTACTTGATTTACAATCCCTGTGGAGACGATACTCTACTCATTCATTATATTACTTGTGCGATCGGTATACTTGCCGAAAAGCATCAATAGTCTCAACAACAGCAACATAATAATAACTAACAGCATATCAGCATCCAAACATATCATCATATAAACAGCAATATCAGCTAAGCTCCGGCCTCCTGCCGCTAGAGGTCTCAACCCCCGGATTACCTGAACTTGAAAATGGTGCCCCAAACATGGGGTGAGATCTCTAAACAGAAATCTCAGTAAGACAAGGGGTCCTCAAGGATCATCCACCCCAAGCTCACTTACATGTGTGATATAAGTTCAAAAGTAGTTAAACAATATAAGTTCCAAAACAGTGCAATACAACACATAATCATGCCATGTGTGTTATAACTATTCTACTGGCCAGATAAATGCAGGTCGTACATTTACAACCCCACAATAGTACAAGGAACACCGCTTGCACCTCACCCAATCCAAGGTCCACACCCGCCCAAGGTCCACACACAGCACAATCACAATCTAAGGCTTCACAACTCAGAAAAGATTGCTCTTGGAGCTCACCAATCAGCCACACTGCACTGACTTCACAAGGCTACGAAAATGGTGGTTAAAGCTTGGTTCTTTACACAAAAGGTGGCTTCTTGACACCACAAATGCCAAGCAAAATGGCTTACAAGCACACAACAATGGAGCCAGCCCCCAAATCCTACACAAACAGCACCCTCGACTCAGCAAAAGCAGACCTTTGTCCTCACAATGCATTCTCTCAAGTGATCACAAGGTATAAGAGGAAGAATCGAAGAGGAATGGTGGCTTTTGGTGGAGTTTTCTTGAAGGAATAAGGTGACAAGTATGAAGACACAAGCAGCAGGCCAAAAACCCACATAGAAAGGCTGAAAGATCAGCCTAAGGTTATGTGAAAGGGTCTATTTATAGGCCACTTAAATTAATCACACAGTATTAGCACTAATAGCTACGCTTAGTATTTTAATCCCAAACTTAGGATTCTGAACCTACTCATTTTTCTAAGATTTGTCATATTTTTATTTTATTTTTTGCAGCACCTTTCCAGTACGCACTTTTACATAGCCATATCAGTTCTGGCGCCAGTTCTCATTATTTTGACTTGAATCTTATTTTACTAGTCATATATATTTTTCTATCAATATTCCCATACTTATTATAATTTTTCGGGATAATTCGTCGGTACGCATTTATACCGTGAGGCAGAATCGGTATCTGCACTTTTCGTCAGAAAAGCGACTTTCAGCATTATTACTCACTTACCATAATTATTTAAGCCTTATAATAATTATTACGGTCAATTATGGAATTGTTTCCTAATTTCACATAATTAATAATTAAGTTCCTAATTTAACAGTGCGGGTTCTTACATTCACCCCACCTTTTTACGATTTTATCCTCAAAATCCGAAACATGCCTATCTTGAAAATCGGGATACTGCCGGAGAAGCTCGTCTTCACGCTCCCGAGTGCACTCCTCAGGAGTTCGTTCAGTCCACTGCACTTTGACCATCGGAATGGTCTTGCTCCTCAGCTGCTTGATGTGCCTTCAGCACATGGGTAAATTCAAGCCAAAAAGAGGAAGATTATTGGCTAATCTTTAGTAGAAAGGCAATTTTTTTGGTTGCTTTGCTTAAATTTCAATTTCAGGATTGTTCAACTGATTTTATGCTTATTTTGTAGGGAAATCAAACAAATCTGGAGCAAAATGAGGATTTGCCAAAATGAAGACCCACACTCACAACGTGGATGTCACACTGGTGGCGTGAAGAACCAGAGAGTTCCACGCTCACAACGTGGATATCACGTTGTTGGCATGAAATCATATTTCCTCCCACGCTCACAGCGTGGATAGCACGCTGATAGCGTGGGAGTTCAGAGGCAGCCACGCTCTTGGCGTGGATCTGACGCTAAGAGCGTCAGTTTGCGAATTCACAACACCTTATCTTTACAAGGGTAATTTTGGAAGAGGAAAAAGAAGAATATAAAAGGAGGCTCAGCACATTTTAGGATCATTCTGACCTAGAAGAGACCGTCGCTGCCAAGAGAGCTCTGGATCTTCGTTCTTCATCTTTTTCTCTTGTAATTTATGTTTCTTGTTGAATATTATTGGAGGGAATAGGACAGCTCAAAAAGTTCTACAGAGTGGTTACTATTGGCCTACGTTATTCAAGGATGCAAGGGAGTACGTAGAAAGATGCAACAGATGCCAAAAAGTGGGAAATATTTCCCGCAAAGATGAAATGCCTCTGAATAGTATATTAGAGGTGGAACTTTTTGATGTGTGGGGGATAGATTTCATGGGACCATTCCCTTCATCATATTCCAACTAGTACATCCTAGTCGCTGTTGATTATGTTTCCGAGTGGGTTGAGGTTGTTGCTCTTCCCACTAATGATACTAAGGTGGTTGTCAATTTCTTGAGAAAGAACATCTTCACAAGGTTTGGTGTACCTCGGGCCATAATAAGTGATGGAGGCACTCACTTTTGCAATAACCAGTTTGATAACCTATTGGCCAAGTATGGTGTTAAACATAAGGTGGCTACACCTTATCATCCAAAAACAAGTGGCCAAGTGGAAGTTTCTAGCAGGGAATTAAAGCGGATTCTTGAGAAGACTGTCGGAAATTCTTTGAAAGATTGGTCTAAGCGGCTGGATGATGCTTTGTGGGCTTATAGGACTGCTTTCAAAACTCCTATTGGCACGTCACCTTATCAGTTGGTATTCGAAAAATCTTGCCATCTACCTGTGGAGTTGGAACATAAAGCTTTTTGGGCTATCAAATTTTTAAATTTTGATTCAACAAAAGCTTTTGAGAAAAGACAAGCTCAATTGAGTGAGCTTGATGAGTTCAGAAACTCCGCGTATGAGAGTGTCAGAATCTACAAAGATAAAACAAAGAAGTGGCACGACAGGTATTGTGAAATTGTTCCCAGTAATTTGTGCCCGGACAGCAGGTATTACTGTACAACTCTCGACTGAAGTTGTTCCCAGGTAAGCTCAAATCTCGTTGGTCTGGACCCTTTATTGTGAAAAATGTATTTCCATATGGTACGATTGAAATCTCTCCTCTCAATGCTGAAAGACCTTTTAAGGTCAATGGGAGTCGACTGAAATTCTATCATGGAGAACATGTGAATAGGGACACAATTTCTGTCCCTTTGGCTTAACCTGAATCTTAAACAGTTCTAGTCAGGCTCGTGACGTTAAACAAGCGCATGCTGGGAGGCAACCCAACAGGAAAGGTTAGTTTAGTCATTTTAATTTTTGTTCTAGGTTAGAGAGTAACAAGATATGCACTTTGAACTAACGCTGTTGGCGTCAGATCCACGCTCTTAGCGTGAGACATGTGAAAGAGTTCCACGCTATCAGCGTGGATGGTACGCTCTTAGCGTGAGGAAACCACAGTATCCACGCTCACAGCGTGAGATTCACGCCTTTAGCGTGAGAAGGTTAACAAAAGCCACCACCTATGTAGCACCGAAACGTCAATCCTAAAAAATATGGATTTCGACACGTTGGGACACGTTTTAATATTAAATAATATTTTTATTTATATAGTATATATTTACTTTAATATTCAATAATTTAACAAAAAATAAAACAAAATTAATAATACCCATCAAAATATTATCTTTCAACTTTCCTTTCCAATCCAAAACCACATAAGAAAAATTGATTCAAAGTCGAAATCCAAGGTGTTACATAAAGGGAGAAAAAAAATCTGATGTAACCAATGGCAACGGCAGCAAAAAAATTCACCGACACCCAGTATAAAAAATTGTAGTAGCGTTCTTCACAAAAGGCAAAAACATAAACTAAAAGAATACATTGTAAAATAAGAACATCAAGAACACAATCAAACATTATAAAAGGTGGAAGGTTTAATAAAAAAAGAACAAGAACTGGGATGAAAGAGAGAGAGATCAGATCAGATTAGAGAGATTAGAAAGCAGGAGGAGACACGGTAAGAGCATAACAGGAATGACAACGATGGTTCTGAAATGATTTAAGGGGAAAAGGGGGGAATTGATATGATCTTGTGGAAGCTTTATTAATATATTTTAATATTTAAAAAATTTACGAAAATGCCATTTGACCGTGTCGGAACGTGTCGGACTCGATCAAATTCGCGTGTCGAAATAGTCAACGTGTTGGGAATGTTGACCACGTGTCTGACACCGTGTCGGAGCGTGTCGCTGTGTCAGATCGTGTCGGACACGACACTCCCTATTTTTTGGAGTGTCCGTGCTTCCTAGCTTATATTGCACGTGTAAGTGAGCTTGGGGTTGAGAGATCCTTGAGGACCCCTTGTGTTACTGAGATTTCTTTTTAGAGATCTCACTCAACCTTTGAGGTACATTTTCAGGTTCAGGTACATAAGGGGTTGAGACCTTTGGCAGTAGGAGGCCGGAGCTGAATTGATTTATATGTTGTTTAGGCTATTATGATTGGATGCTGACTATGTTTTACTTTCATTATATTATTGATTGAGCTGAGACTATGTTGGGCTTTGTTGCCTTATTTGGTGAGCATGAGGATTGTCCATGCCACATTGATTATGCTTTGTTTATTTTAACTTTTACGTATAATGAATCAGGATATTATCCGGACTACGTGTTGTAGATCCGTGATTGGATACACATTTTATATATGAGGTTATTTAGTTATTTCTTTGACATACAGGCAATGTTTGGTAAAAGGATTAAGTAATCAACTTGGTAAATAATAATGACGCCATAATTGAAAAGAAAAAGTTAGCTTCCGCATTTAATTTAGATGCGCTTAATACTCTAATATGATAACAAACTGGGTATACACGGGGTGTTACAGTAGAGTATGTAATTCGTGCATGTTCTCTGGCCAGTAGGATTATGACACACATGACATGATTATATGCTGCATTGCACAGATTTTAGAACTTATACTGTTATATTGCTTTTGAACTTATATTGCACGTGTAAGTGAGCTTGGGGTGGAGAGATCCTTGAGGACCCCTTGTCTTAATGAGGTTTCTTTTTAGAGATCTCACCCCACCTTTGGGGTACATTTTCAGGTTCAGGTACATAAGGGGTTGAGACCTCTGACGGTAGAAGGCCGGAGCTGAGTTGATTTATATGTTGTTTAGGCTATTATGATTGGATGCTGACAATGTTTTACTTTCATTATAATTGATTTAGCTGAGACTATGTTGGCCTTTGTTGCCTTATTTGGTGAGCATGGGGGTTGTCCATGCCACATTGATTATGCTTTGCTTATTTAGACTTGTATTGTGTAATTAATCAAGATATTGTCCGAATTACGTGTTGTAGATCCGTGATTAGATACACAATTATATATGAGGTTATTCTGTTAGTTCTTTATTGCAATTTACATACAGACAATGTTTTTGAAAATGATTAAGTAATCAACGTGGTTAATAATAACGACGTCATAATTGAAAAGAAAAAGTTAGCTTCCGCATTTAATTGCACTGCGCTTAATACTCTAATATGATAACAATCCGGGTATACACGGGGTGTTACATGGATCACTGTGCACTATAATAATAACGACATAACCAAAGGGTGAGGTGTGTGCACAGTGACAACTAAGAGAGATGGTTTATAGTGTGTGTACTTTATTGGCTAAACCTTTTATTTATGGATTAGTTACCTGGCAGTAGTAGAATTTTAGGACTCTTAGAAATATTAGGAGTCCAGTTCATGACCCATAACTGTTGCACAAGGATTAATATAATTAAGGAATCTTTCCTTAATTTCTCCCTTAGATATTAGAAGTCTGTGACAAAAACAGCGAGGGAAAAAATTGGCGACGGAAGTTCCCACGCAAAATTTAGGATCTGAAAATTGCAACTAAAATTTCATAATTTCCCTTACAACTTCCCTCGCAAATTGAGAGGGAATATATTCCCTTGCAATTTGCGAGGGAAAGAAGGAATATATTCCCTCACAAAATTCAAAAATAATATATAAATCAAATTTAAAAGGGACAAGGGCATAAATTGTTCGCTGCATCATGCGTATGAGAAAAAATCATTAAATATGTCACCGCATCCTTTATGGCAGACATTGAGTGCATGTAGTGACAGTAGTGCCTATGTCAGCTAGTCATAGGAAAGATAAGACTCTGTTGATATTTAAGGTGTGTGTAAAAATTGTTCAATAATGAGAAGCAGAGAAAAATGTCTGAAAGATTCATGTTCCAACCACCTCGTCGTAATCACTGTACAAATTAAATGAAAAGTGACACATGCTTCCGATGCCACAAAAAGGGCATTGGTCTTTATAGTTGGGGTTTAACTACTTAATTAAAAGTCAAGTCCAGCCTAATAAAGAAAGCTAGGGTTCCCAATTCAAGATGTTCAGCAGCCTTTTGAACGTGCATGAATAGCATTTTGAAGACAAGGGAGTATGAGAATCAGTCACTATAAGAGAAAATAGAGAGAGCCATTTCAGAAACTTTACAGAAGAATTGAAGAAGGAGTAATGTTTGATCATTCTATGATATATCTTTCATCTACCGTTCGGTCCAGCTGAGATTCTGTTAGTAGCATCACCAGAAATTCGAAACCAACACTACTATGTGTGTACGATTCTACTGCAGGCAACAATCTTGACAGAATTTTTTTTTTTCTTAAGCTCACTGTTGGATCGTGCTGAAATACTTTAAGCACGAGTTACACTCATTATACTTCATATCTAACGGTCAGTTTTTCGATTGGAGCTCTCACACACACATATAACTTTGAATGTGTGTGAGTAGCATTTTACTAACAAGAATACAAGCGAGATCAATCACAATAAGAGAAAAGAGAGAAGAAACCTTCAGAAAATAAGCTAATTTAAGAACAAGAATGAACAGTCCTTTTTCATTTTTTGATATGTCCTCATCTACCGTCCGATCGAGCTCAGATTTTGTTGGCATATTCCTGACTCATCATTATTCATATCCAACGGTGGCATTTCTGGTTGGAGGCCTATAGCATCACGAGAAATTCTATTTTAGGCAACGATCTTAAGAGAATGTTTTTATCTTAAGTCCACCGTTGGATCGTGCTAAAATACTTTAAGTAAGGGTTGCGCTCATTATACTTTATATCCAACGGTCATTTTTTCGATTGGACCTCTGAAGATTCGTGCAACTGAAACAGTGGATGACAGTATTCCTACTTTATTCTGGGCAATAAGATTCAAAGGGGAATATCTTTTTGCTCAACCATTTGATTGTCCTCAATATTAGTTAGTCCCACCATGATGCTGGTACTTTTGTCAACACACATAATTGCTTCTCATGAAGAATACATGTAGTTTATAAGAAAAAAATATGCAATAGAATAGATACGACATTGTCAAGCCTCATGTTTAAACCATGTTTCTTACTCCAGCCAAATAATGGTTGGCGCAATATAAATGCTTGAATGATTTAATGTTTGAATATGATGAAATACGGGAGGGAACAATCAAAGCCGAGTATTATAAATAATTGAATATAAAACAAATAATATAAATAAGAAAAAAGTAATTAAAAGAAAAAAGAAACAAATACATAACTTTATTGTAAATTTTTTTTAATAATTAAAATTTAAAAATGTGATGATGAGTACTATTAATAAAAAAATATATGAGTAATAAACAGATCTTTCCCTTAGTGTATTTTGTAAAATTTTGTAAACGGAGATAAAGCCTTATTTTATACACAAAAAGTATGTTAATAAATATTGGAAATAAAATTAATTATTTTAGAATATTTTAATTAAATGAAATTTCAATTATTATTACACGTTAAAGAAATTATAATTTAAATTTTACATTGAAAAATGAAGTATGGTAAAAGTGAAAAAAAAATAGTTATTACATGTAAAAGTACATGGAAGCAGGATTCGAACACTTCTTCCCTCAAAAAAGCTTTTGATTGTTGTAAACCAATTTGACTATTAGAACATTTAATAAAACATTAATTATTTTATTTTATTTGTACCTTTTTCTTTTGAATAAATTTAAAGGTATCCTCCGACCGTAACCGAAGACTAATCCCCATCGAGCACCGTCGGACCCTTGCGGGGTGGCTCTCCCAAATCCTTTTTTCCATTCCCCTCGAACTCGAGACCTCTGATAGAGGGGCACAGGCTCCTTACCACCTGTCCCAAAGGAGTTTTGGTATTTTATTTTATTTGTACCTTTAGTTATCCTTCTCAAATTTTTATAGAATTTCCATTTCCCACGTTTTGGTGTGCACAACCTCCCCCTCTTTAGGGTTTTCAGTTTCCCTTTCTTTCTCAAAACCGACTATTGTTCCCTCCTTGGACCGTCTTGTCTCTCAAATCTCTTGTTTTGTGTCTCAAAGCCTAATGCAGATATTGACCTTGTCTCTCAAATTTGTGTGGTCAGTTACTTGAATTTGTGACACTCGGTGGTTCTATGCGTGGATATCCCATTCCACTGGTTCGTCTCCGAACAAGGTTTTCTGGCGAGAATCAGCTCCTCGCTGTCAGAAACCGAACTGCTATTGTTCCATTCGGTGCTTTCTGTTTTCATTTTTTTTTATATCTCCTTTCCCTTGTTTCAAAGAGTATCCGAACGGTAGCTTTGTTTGACCACTCCTTCATCCCGTGGGTGCTTTGCCGATTTTCTCATCTCCGCATTAAGGACCGAAGCCGCAAGAAGCTCAAGGACTGAAGCCGCTGCAAGATGGAGGGAGAAATTGAAGGACCTGACTGGCTCTAACAGGGAGGAGGTAAGTTCTGAGTAATATGTATAAATAGCTAAGATTTAAAAAAATAAATAAAAAATCATGTGTGCGTAGAAGAACTAAGATTCAATTTCTTTTAGTATTTATGTGAGAGTCTCATATATTATTGCAATTAAACAATCTTTCTTATAATTATCTTTTTTAAGATTTAAACTTCAGTCTTACACTACTAGCTTAACACCTCACTAACCCCTTTTAAGATAATCATTCCTAAAGAAGGGTTCAGTATAAATTTGATTATAATTACACATTGAGCTTGACTAGCTAAACCTAATCATTGTGATCATGATGTCAATAAATCACGGTTGACTTGAAAGTAAACTGGCCTTTGAAGGCGATGCATGTAAGGTGTAAAACAAAAATTTTACTGCGGAACATACATGCACACATAGGTTCATGCTTTAAGACAGCATGATGTTACCTTGTTTTTGGCCTGATCAGTCAGGGAGATCAGATGTCAGGCTTGAAGGGTTCAAACCCTCTAATGGTGATCCACACCACCGTTCGTCAATGATGCAAGAACTCCTTCTTGAAAGCCACTAGATGAACACCACAGTGAGGCTTGCTTTGCGCACAAGTGGTGAAGGTGGAGGCTAGGTATTCTGTTTGGAAAGGTATAGTGAACTACCTTACAGAATGGTGCATGAGATGAAGGAAAGTATGCTAGGTTTTCTAAAAACCCTAAGGAGTAGAACAAGTGTGATATATGCGCACACCTTGGAGAGGAGGAGACAATTAATTCATTCAAAAATGAAAACCAACTTTCAAACTCCCTTGAAAGTTGCGCATGAATCAGGGGAGGATAAGGTGGAGCTGTTGCAAAACCAATTTTGCCAACAACCTCCAATCTTATCCCCATGAAATTAAGTTCAAAATAATTTAAACTTAAATTCATAAACTATCATATAGTATACATTTTTCATGCGCATAATTCAGCCCTAGAAGGGGTCCAAATATATTGAGTAGTTGCATTCAAAATTTGAATCAACTCACCCACTGATTCCCTCAACCACCAAATCTGAATGGAGCTTTCTTTTAAGTGATAAGATGACATCCTTATCACTTAAACTTGCGCACCAAACAGCCCAAGGAAGTGCTGCAAAGATGCTTCTTGATCCAAGGAATATGCTCCAATAAGATCCTGTCTTATCCTTTTGTTATGAAACAACTTTTCAAAGCCAATTCAAATTCGAATTCAAACACTTGAATTCAAATGTTCAAACATTCAAATTCAAAATTCAAATTCAAAATTTCAAATTTCAAATTCAAAATTTGAATTTCAAAATTCAAATTCAAAATTCAAATTTCAAAATTCAAAATTCAAATTTCAAATTTCAAATTCCAAATTCCAAATTCAAATTTCGAAATTCAAATTCCAATTTCAAATTTCAAAATTCAAATTCGAAATTCAAATATTTGATTATTAATTTAACTAATTAAATTAATTAGTAATGGCTTGGACTATCCAAGCCCATTACTAAGCTCCATGCACCACCCACCCATTTAGGTGGGCTTCCAAACAGCTTCTTGGGCTAACAACCATTATTAGGCCAATATCTTTAAAGCTAGTCCATCATGACTACAAGGTGTTAGTGTGTGACCCATTAGGTCCAACTTAGCTTCTGACATAACTGGGCTTGGGCCCAACAAGCCCACAACCCAATTAATGACAACACAGAGCACTAACAATGCTTTGTTGCCCCAGAACTAGTCAGATTAATGACTTGATCATCCTATTGCACATATTTGGTTACCGTATGTATCTCCCTTCGTCTCGGTTATCTTCCCATTAACCTAGGGTAAGGAAATGTATCAACCCCTGCGGTTTAGGGTAAGCTTTATGTAACATCCCGTATGATTAGGAAATTACATAACTTGCATTTAGGGGTAAAGCATGCTAGAAATTCGAATTGTATGAAGTGATTGTCTTGTCTTTAAATTACATAGTTTTCCATAGAATTGGATGGGTCTAACTTAGAGAATAAATAGAATTACGACTAAAGGAAATATTTACTTTAGGCATGTAGAAATTTAATTGAAGAGTATAGGCATGATTGATTGTAACATGAAATAGTGTTTAAAAGACTTGGGGAATTTATTAACTTAGTGGGTTGGTGCATGAGTAATTAGGACCATTGGATTTTAGTAAGTTGTGGCCACACCTTGAGAAGACCCACGGCCCTAGAGCATTGGAGGGCCTTACTCAGCCCTTGCTTACCATAGGCTCATTTTAGGAACACCACAAATCAGCCCTTTTGGCAAGGAATTCCGTTTGGTAAACAACTAAGTCAACCCTTTTATTTCTTTGATTCTTGCGCAGCCTTGGGCAGTGAACAAGCTGATGGCTTGTGTCTTAAGACAACCTCAAGTCACACCACCTTCTCACCTTTTTCCTTGTGCGCATAATGGGAAGCATTAGGTACAATTCTGACTTGCTTTTGCTGTAACTCAACCCTCTTAGGCTGCACATTTCAGCCTGTGCATATCGCTTAGCCTTCCTTTTGCTGCATGTGCGCCACCCTATTCCCCCTCTCCTTTGCATGAATGCTCCTAGCTCCTCTTGACACTACATGTCTGCCATCTACCTGTCCCTTTTTACCTCCCTAGGTGCGCTAAGTACAAGGAGGAAAATTGCAATTACTTGTAATAGTAGCCAAAGTTATCAGCCTTGTCCTCTCTTGTATTGGCATCCTCTTTCACGGTCTCCTATGTGCAGAAGAGGTGCAGATTTCTGACTTTCACTTTTGAGGATGTAGTAGCTATCATCACATGGCAAGCCCTTACCCCTTTAGCCTGTCACATGTGCGCATAGGGAGATTCAAATGCTGACTTTTGTGGCTGTTGAGGACTGCATGACAGCCCCTCCTTTGCTCTCCACGCAACCGATGGAGTGAGGACAACTATTGTGCAGGTTGTCACATTGCTCATTGGAAGCCTCACCACTCTAACTCTACTTAGGACTATAGCTATCATACTCTCTTGTCTCTTCATACTGCACCTTCAGATCAGTTTGGGTTCCTTCTTTATTCATCCTAGGCGCACTCTTTCTGTCCTTAAGCAAACTACTCTCACCCATCTCTTCTTGGTCGGATAACACTTGGAGCAGCAACCTACCTTGCGTGGCTGCATAATGAAATCTGAATGGGGGATTCACATTGGTCAAGGAGTGACAAGTATTCATCTAAAGCTATCCCTCTCCTTCTCTTGTGCGCATGGTCATAGGGAAATACAGTTCAAGTTTGCTGCCACTTTGACTCAGATCATTATATCACCCCAATCCCTGCACATGCGTTGGAATCATTGTATCACCATGCAATACTTATTATTTCCATTTCTTGATCAAACTCAGCCCCTATTTATACCCCCTCAGGTCATGAAATCCCACAAGCATCAACCAGAAAAATTGCATATCCATTTCTCCTCCCAATGCCCTCAAACCGTGAGCTACCTTGCAAGAGATCAACCATCCAAGTTTCCATTTCCCTTCCCTGCATGGTTCGCTTGAAGGACAACAGCCCAAGGGAAGCAACATGAGTCCATCTTTCATCCTTTCCTTGTGTGGCCTTGCACCATCCACCAACCTTGCATCATTTAGAGAAGGAACCCAAGGTTGGAAGTTCCTTCTTCCACTTTCTCTTCACTCATGCGTTAGGCTGAACACCAGCAGCTATGATTGCAAGTCCCTCTCCTTACTAATTCTGCCAAGTCGCGGAGCTGCAGTGAGGAGTCATAGCAACGTTTTCCATCCTCTTCTAATGGCACTCTCGGCTGAACCACAAGGAGGAATAGGTGATGAATCCTTTCCTTTTCTTTATTCCTCTAAACCTTTCGGTGTTGAGAGCTCCTTATCCCCTGCACACAGATTGTGCTCTTTGCTCAACGTTCCAGCTTCCATTTTCTTATACCTACAGCCACCGTCTAGAAAGAGAAGGTGAGTTATTCGCTGCTGCCCTCTTGCTCTTTCCCTCCCTCGACTTGTTATGATTGAGTTTTCTTCATTGCAAGCTTGTGATCCAGTCTTTATTGGAACATTTCCTCTTGGCTTGCAGCCGAACCTGACCTTGTGGACCATGGAAGGAGGTGAGGTGTTGTTCTTCTTTTCCATGTCTCTGCATAATAAGTCAGTTTTGATCATACCTCCTCTTCTATTGCACGTCCTTGATTCTGTCTCATTGGACATCTACCTCCTTTGCATGTAACCATTCGGCCCTGTGTGGTGCGGTCATCACAGCTTGAACACAAGCTGACCCTTGTTCCTCTCCACTTCTATTCAGACGATGGCACATCTAGGAGACTTGAATGTGAGTTCTTGTATATTGTAGTAGGAGGTGGCAGTGGTAACTGAGCTGCCAGCCGCATGATTCAGTCTTGGAGGTGAGTAAGTGTTAAGTTTCTCTTTTTCTTCTATTTGGTTCGGTCACTTCTTGCATCTAAAAAAAAAAGAGATATACGCGTATTTATATAGTTGCCTCTTCTTGTCATTGTTGTTGGACGCTGCTCTTTTGGTCTTGAAACTTTTATTTGTGTGTTATTTTCCCTCTCTGAGTCGGTCACCACTTATATGCTAGGGTGATGCATGTTTGATTATTCAAGCTTTCCTTGCCTCTGCACCATCTTGAAATCTTGCTTTATTCACGCAAACACAGCAGTGAAATCTGATGTAGGAGGTTGGAACTTAGCCTTCCTTAGCAGTGTTGGACTGCCTTGTGAGTCAGATATTTCTAGACTGCTACCCGTATTGAGGAGTGTGTAGAAAACTAATTTGGAGCACACCTAAGTAACTTAGGCACTGTGTTGTTAAGAGAAATAAAATAAAATAAAATGATGTGGGACTTTTAGATACTGTATGCGCATATGACAGTGGGAATGAGTCACATGATATGTGTTGTGAAATAAAATATAAGGTAGAAAACTATTGATCTTAAAGTATAATAAATCAATTAGAAGTGTAGGATGAGAATAAATAGAATTACGACTAAAGGAAATATTTACTTTAGGCATGTAGATATTTAATTGAAGAGTATAGGCATGATTGATTGTAACATAAAATAGTGTTTAAAAGACTTGGGGAATTTATTAACTTAGTGGGTTGGTGCATGAGTAATTAGGACCATTGGATTTTAGTAAGTTGTGGCCACACCTTGAGAAGACCCACGGCCCTAGAGCATTGGAGGGCCTTACTCAGCCCTTGCTTACCATAGGCTCATTTTAGGAACACCACAAATCAGCCCTTTTGGCAAGGAATTCTGTTTGGTAAACAACTAAGTCAACCCTTTTATTTCTTTGATTCTTGCGCAGCCTTGGGCAGTGAACAAGCTGATGGCTTGTGTCTTAAGACAACCTCAAGTCACACCACCTTCTCACCTTTTTCCTTGTGCGCATAATGGGAAGCATTAGGTACAATTCTGACTTGCTTTTGCTGTATCTCAACCCTCTTAGGCTGCACATTTCAGCCTTTGCATATCGCTTAGCCTTCCTTTTGCTGCATGTGCGCCACCCTATTCCCCCTCTCCTTTGCATGAATGCTCCTAGCTCCTCTTGACACTACATGTCTGCCATCTACCTGTCCCTTTTTACCTCCCTAGGTGCGCTAAGTACAAGGAGGAAAATTGCAATTACTTGTAATAGTAGCCAAAGTTATCAGCCTTGTCCTCTCTTGTATTGGCATCCTCTTTCACGGTCTCCTATGCGCAGAAGAGGTGCAGATTTCTGACTTTCACTTTTGAGGATGTAGTAGCTATCATCACATGGCAAGCCCTTACCCCTTTAGCCTGTCACATGTGCGCATAGGGAGATTCAAATGCTGACTTTTGTGGCTGTTGAGGACTGCATGACAGCCCCTCCTTTGCTCTCCACGCAACCGATGGAGTGAGGACAACTATTGTGCAAGTTGTCACATTGCTCATTGGAAGCCTCACCACTCTAACTCTACTTAGGACTATAGCTATCATACTCTCTTGTCTCTTCATACTGCACCTTCAGATCAGTTTGGGTTCCTTCTTTATTCATCCTAGGCGCACTCTTTCTGTCCTTAAGCAAACTACTCTCACCCATCTCTTCTTGGTCGGATAACACTTGGAGCAGCAACCTACCTTGCGTGGCTGCATAATGAAATCTGAATGGGGGATTCACATTGGTCAAGGAGTGACAAGTATTCATCTAAAGCTATCCCTCTCCTTCTCTTGTGCGCATGGTCATAGGGAAATACAGTTCAAGTTTGCTGCCACTTTGACTCAGATCATTATATCACCCCAATCCCTGCACATGCGTTGGAATCATTGTATCACCATGCAATACTTATTATTTCCATTTCTTGATCAAACTCAGCCCTTATTTATACCCCCTCAGGTCATGAAATCCCACAAGCATCAACCAGAAAAATTGCATATCCATTTCTCCTCCCAATGCCCTCAAACCGTGAGCTACCTTGCAAGAGATCAACCATCCAAGTTTCCATTTCCCTTCCCTGCATGGTTCGCTTGAAGGACAACAGCCCAAGGGAAGCAACATGAGTCCATCTTTCATCCTTTCCTTGTGTGGCCTTGCACCATCCACCAACCTTGCATCATTTAGAGAAGGAACCCAAGGTTGGAAGTTCCTTCTTCCACTTTCTCTTCACTCATGCGTTAGGCTGAACACCAGCAGCTATGATTGCAAGTCCCTCTCCTTACTAATTCTGCCAAGTCGCGGAGCTGCAGTGAGGAGTCATAGCAACGTTTTCCATCCTCTTCTAATGGCACTCTCGGCTGAACCACAAGGAGGAATAGGTGATGAATCCTTTCCTTTTCTTTATTCCTCTAAACCTTTCGGTGTTGAGAGCTCCTTATCCCCTGCACACAGATTGTGCTCTTTGCTCAACGTTCCAGCTTCCATTTTCTTATACCTACAGCCACCGTCTAGAAAGAGAAGGTGAGTTATTCGCTGCTGCCCTCTTGCTCTTTCCCTCCCTCGACTTGTTATGATTGAGTTTTCTTCATTGCAAGCTTGTGATCCAGTCTTTATTGGAACATTTCCTCTTGGCTTGCAGCCGAACCTGACCTTGTGGACCATGGAAGGAGGTGAGGTGTTGTTCTTCTTTTCCATGTCTCTGCATAATAAGTCAGTTTTGATCATACCTCCTCTTCTATTGCACGTCCTTGATTCTGTCTCATTGGACATCTACCTCCTTTGCATGTAACCATTCGGCCCTGTGTGGTGCGGTCATCACAGCTTGAACACAAGCTGACCCTTGTTCCTCTCCACTTCTATTCAGACGATGGCACATCTAGGAGACTTGAATGTGAGTTCTTGTATATTGTAGTAGGAGGTGGCAGTGGTAACTGAGCTGCCAGCCGCATGATTCAGTCTTGGAGGTGAGTAAGTGTTAAGTTTCTCTTTTTCTTCTATTTGGTTCGGTCACTTCTTGCATCTAAAAAAAAAAGAGATATACGCGTATTTATATAGTTGCCTCTTCTTGTCATTGTTGTTGGACGCTGCTCTTTTGGTCTTGAAACTTTTATTTGTGTGTTCTTTTCCCTCTCTGAGTCGGTCACCACTTATATGCTAGGGTGATGCATGTTTGATTATTCAAGCTTTCCTTGCCTCTGCACCATCTTGAAATCTTGCTTTATTCACACAAACACAGCAGTGAAATCTGATGTAGGAGGTTGGAACTTAGCCTTCCTTAGCAGTGTTGGACTGCCTTGTGAGTCAGATATTTCTAGACTGCTACCCGTATTGAGGAGTGTGTAGAAAACTAATTTGGAGCACACCTAAGTAACTTAGGCACTGTGTTGTTAAGAGAAATAAAATAAAATAAAATGATGTGGGACTTTTAGATACTGTATGCGCATATGACAGTGGGAATGAGTCACATGGTATGTGTTGTGAAATAAAATATAAGGTAGAAAACTATTGATCTTAAAGTATAATAAATCAATTAGAAGTGTAGGATGAGAATAAATTTTGGAAGTACAAACTCCTTTTGCTTACCTGTGTTCGGTCCCTTTATGCAATTGAATGGAGATTGTATTTTGTTCTCATTTTTCGGTTCTGTATGTAGCTTTGGTCACACCTTGTGCAGATTTATAACTTATGTGAATAGCATATCTTATGTCTCTAGCATGCACCGTGACCTTGTAAATAACAACATAAAAAATTAATAGAGGAATGGCACCTAATTATTGGATGAGAAACCGATTATAAGTCAAGAATCTAGGAAGAGGGAAAAGCATAGTAAGGCATAGGAAATATATGTAATAAAAATCTGATTTGGTGCATATGTTTGTCTAGGTGCCCAAGGTCCTTTAAAATCGGACTGTTTGATGATTTTTGGAAATGCTTGGTTGAAAAGAATGTTAAAGACTTGAGGTAAGTGTCAGGCGATATTACCTAATGTGACTATTAACTACTGGTATAAAATTGTGACATGATGCTCCATATTCCGTAAAAGTATTATGTTCCATTATGATGAAAGGAAACTGCCAAAAATGTGCCGTGATGACTATATGATTATGAGGTAAAGACGTTATGTGGCAGCATAACGCATATGGAAAGTATATGTGCCGTGATGGCTATATGAAAGGTATATAAGCATGCATCTTACATCATACCGCATTTTTACGCTTTGTGTGTGTGAAAGCATAGCATGACATGCATGTATCAAGAGCATATAGGTCTTGCTTTTTAGAATAGTTATGTACAGGACCATGTGTTTGAGCAAGCATCATATAGGCATCCCCAAGGTACCGGGGTATGGGACACTTGGCATCAGTCCGCATAGGCCCACAGTTGGAATCCACATGGAGCTCAGGTGCCAAGGGATATTTGATTCCACTGTGAAGTGCGCGCACGACGGTGCTAAAAGCGCAAAGAAAAGGCGTTATATACGCAATATATGAATAAGATGAAAAGGAAAGGCGTTATATGCGCTATATATATGAATATGATGAAAAGGAAAAAGGAAAAGGAACAAGGATATGTTGAAGTGACTGTTTATGATTTTGTGCCTAGTTAATACTGTTATATTATTGGTTTTGTTGCCACACTACTGGGATTATTCTCACCCCTTTTGGGGCTGCTATTTTCCTAAATGGCAGGAGGACGAAAAAGCATTTGAAGGAGTGATGTTTGCTGTTGCTTGCTGATGCATGGACTTTCACTGATACTGTTTAATTGATTGGATTACTGTAATGCTTAATATTTTGGTAATACTGGATGACTGTAGACTTTATCATCTTCTATCTTGTTTTGATTCTTTTTATGAGCAGTGACTGTTTTGGAAATGTTTTGTGAAAAGGGTTTTTGAACGTTTCTTTAAGTATCGAATTTTAACAGTTTTACCGGTACTTTACGGGGCATGTTCAAGGGGCAAACGAACTCCGATTTTCTATTATTTTATATGCACGCGAAGCCCCGAGAATGTACTTTCAAACTGTGCTGATTTTATTTTTATACGAAACCTGTACAAATTTTAATAAGCTTCGCTTTACAACTGGTTTTACAGAAAACGAACAGAATTCGCAAGCATCTTGTGCGTTCTGTTCCGTGGGGCTATTCACCTCCGAATCGCGAATAATTTATATGTACGCGACGCCCCGGAGGTCTAGTTTTTCAGAAGCTTGGAATATTTTTTATCGCATCTGAATTCGATTTTATACGGATTTTATAAGACAGCAAGGTTTTTCTGAAAAGTATAGAAAATTCAGCAAAGTGTTTTATAATTGAAATTTCCTATGATTGACAATGATTTCATTTTGTTAATGAGTTTTATAAGAATCAATTCTGGATTTTTATTGTTTCAAATTAAGTAATATTCGATAAAGTTTAAAAAGAATGGATTCCATACCGCTGTAACTCTAATACGATTTAGCAAACAACCCTCTTGGATGCATACAAGAGTGGGTGTTACACTATATTCGAAATAGGGAATCTTCAATTTACTGACTCTAAAGGCAGATCATCTCATGATCTCTTTTACTATGCATAGATTCCCGAGTCCCTGTAAATGTCATCTCGATTTCTCCGGTTTACAGATAACCTAATCTCTCACAGAGATTTGACGAATTCCTTCAGCTTATTACCCTAGCCCTGTGCCCTTTAAGGACACGCCCAACAGTATACCTATGAGTCTCCATGTTTCAGGCAGACGAGGCATACAATCAAAACATGCCTTCAAGAACACAGTCTAGGTAATAACTTCTGGTCTAAGGAAAGACATACCCAAACATAAAGAGATTACTCTAATGACACTATCTGTGAGATTTCCTCATAGAGTCTCTTTTTGGGTCTGTTCAGTGCGAGCTATACTCTTATAGGTCCACCCACGACTTTAGCTAAGATATCTCCATATCTGCAGCTCATGAGGTCTTTACCTTGTATCCATATACAAGTAGATAAGTCGTACTAGTCTTTACTCGAGATCACTGATCCCCAAACTCAGTGTCTCTAGACTAGGAACATATAATTAGGAATAGACATGCAATATCCTTGAATCCTCATGATCGTGATCTCATCACAGATACTCAAGAGATACCTGTTCTATTCCAAGGGGTTTATCCAATTCGTTCATATAATATTAACAGTAATATCGAGACACAATATGAAACTGAATAAATAGTGCTTTCATTTATTTGCGACAAACAAAGTTCTACATCTAGTTTCCTTTATTTAATCAAAAGATTTTCTCTAGGACACCCATATGCTAACAAGCTCCCACTTGGCCTAGAGCCAATCAGACCTAAGTCGTATGCCCAAAGCCTCATAATGACTATCATGTTTTCTCTGAGAAACAGCCTTTGTCAGAGAATCAGCCAGGTTATCGTCTGTGGGAACATAATCCATTTTTACATCATTCCTATCAATGATTTCTCTAATCAAATGATATCTGCGGAGCACGTGTTTAGATCTTTGATGAGACCTAGGTTCCTTTGACTGCGCAATGGCTCCTGTGTTGTCGCAAAGCAACTGTATGGGCTCATCCATGCTTGGAAGCACCCTTAGTTCATTTATGAACTTCTTGATCCACACTGCCTCCTTAGCTGCTTCTGAAGCAGCTATGTATTCAGCCTCTGTCGTTGAATCTGTTGTTGTCTCCTGCTTGGAACTTTTCCAAGACACTGCCCCACCATTTAAGGTGAATACGAATCCTGACTGTGACTTGCAGTCATCTTTGTCACTCTGAAAGCTGGCATCAGTGAACCCTTTCACTATTAACTCATTAACCCCACCATAGACCAGAAACGCATCCTTAGTTCTTCTTAAGTATTTAAGGATGGTTTTGACTGCCGTCCATTGACCCTTTCCAGGGTCTGACTGGTATCTGCTCGTAATGCTTAAAGCATATGAGACATCTGGTCTCGTACATATCATGGTATACATGATGGATCCAATAGCCGAAGCGTATGGAATTCCACTCATGCGGTCCTTCTCAGGCTGTGACTTAGGACACATAGCCCTTGATAGGTGTACCCCATGACTGACAGGAAGAAAACCCCTTTTCGACCCTTCCATGCTAAACCTCTTTAGCATCTTGTCAACGTACGTGGATTGAGATAAACCCAGCAGCCTCTTGGATCTATCTCTATAGATCTTTATACCAAGTATAAAGGCTGCCTCTCCCAAATCCTTCATGGTAAAGTTTTCTGAAAGCCACTCTTTCGTTATTTTTAATGTGGGGATGTCATTTCCTATTAGCAATATGTCATCTACATAGAGCACTAGGAAGACGACATTACTCCTACTAACCTTTCTGTAAACACAAGGTTCATCCTCGTTCTTGATAAAACCGTTACTCTTAACGACTTCATCAAAACGTATATTCCAACTACTTGATGCTTGCTTTAGCCCATATATTGACCTTTGTAGTTTGCATACCATATGCTCCTGATCTTTGATTTCAAAGCCTTCAGGTTGTGTCATGTACACTTCCTCCTTCAAGAACCCATTCAAGAAGGCGGTCTTGACATCCATTTGCCAAATTTCATAGTCGTGGTATGCTGCTATTGCAAGCATGATCCTAATAGATTTGATCATGACAACTGGTGAGAAAGTTTCATCAAAGTCAACTCCTTGCCTTTGACGATACCCTTTCGCCACCAATCTAGCTTTGTAGGTCTGAACGTTGCCATCTGCATCAGTCTTTCTTTTAAAGACCCATTTATTACCGATAGAAACTATTCCTTGCGGTTTAGGAACCAAGGTCCATACCTTGTTCTGATACATCGAATCCATTTCAGATTCCATGGCTTCAAGCCATCTTGAGGAGTCAACATCTTTGACCGCCTCCTCGTAGTTACTTGGTTCATCATCCTCAACAGTTTGATGATTCTCAATCACAAACCCGTACCTCTTAGGTGGATGGATGACCCTCGTAGATCTACGGAGTTGTGTGTTTACTTCTCCATTGGAGAACGTCGCCTGCGGAGCAGACTCGGGTTCCTCAATCTGTTCTTGTGGATCTTGCACTTCTTCAAGATCAATCTTACTCCCACTGCCTCCTTGAGAGATCAAATCCTTCTCAAGGAACTCAGCATTCTTTGACACAAACACTTTGTGTTCTTCCATGTTGTAGAAGTAGTATCCCTTAGTACCTTTAGGATACCCCACAAATAGACATTTAGTACTCTTAGTACTAAGCTTGTCTGATGTCAACGCTTTGACATAAGCTGGCGATCCCCATACCCTGAGGTAACTCAGGTTGGGTCTCTTACCACTCCATATCTCATATGGTGTGGTCTGAACAGATTTAGACGGTACCCTATTTAGAAGGTATGCCGCTGTGTCTAAGGCATATCCCCAAAACAATTTTGGAAGTTGAGTCTCACTCATCATAGACCTAACCATGTCTAACAAGGTCCTGTTTCTCCTTTCGGAGACACTGTTTTGGTGTCGTGTGTAAGGAGCAGTAAGTTGTGAGAGAATTCCATTTTCTCTCAGATAATCCTGAAACTCGTGGCTCAAATATTCACCACCACGATCTGATCGTAATGTCTTAATCATCTTGCCACGTTGTTTCTCCACTTCACTCCTAAACTCTTTGAACTTTTCAAAAGCTTCAGATTTATATCTCATTAGGTATATATACCCAAATCTTGATTTGTCATCTGTAAAGGTAATGAAATAAGAATATCCACCTCTAGCCTCAATAGACATTGGGCCACATACATCAGTATGAATGAGTTCTAATAACTCACTAGCCCTATGACTCTCAAGCCCTTTGTGCTTTTGTCGAATCATTTTCCCAGCTAGACAAGATTCACACTGTCCATAGGATTCCAAATCTATGGAGTCCAGGTATCCATCTCTATGCATCCTAGACAGTCTTGTTTCATTTATGTGCCCTAGTCTATAGTGCCAAAGATAAGATTGATAATCCGTCCTAGGTCATTTCACATCTATATTGAGCACTTCATTTCCTATTTCCAACACATACAATCCATTTATTAAAGAAGCAGTACCGTAAACCATATCATTCAAAATGATAGAAAAAGTACCATCCCTAATACTGAAAGTATAACCATCTTGTTCTAAACAAGAAATTGAAATAATGTTTCTAGAAATATGCGGAACATAAAGACAATTATTCAAATGCAATAAAAGGCCCGTAGGCAAAATAAGGTCAGCATCTCCAACTGAATGAGCAGCAACTCTTGCTCCATTAACAACGCGGAGATCCACCTCGTTTCTATCCCATCTCCTTGGGCTCCTAAGTACCTGCAACATATTGCAGATATGAGAACCACATCTGGTATCCAATACCCATGAGGATGGATTAGCATAAGAATAATTTATCTCAATCATGAAAATACCTGAGGCAGAAGCATCACCATGCTTCTTGTCCTTCACATTGTTCAGGTAGTCTGGACAATTCCTCTTCCAGTGGCCTTTCTTGCCACAATGGAAGCACTCAGCATCACCCTTGTCCTTAGGTGCCTTCTTACCCTTCTTCTTGCCCTTCTTCTTCTTGGATTTTCCTTTGGGCTTAAGGGGGTCACCTTTTGCAGGCTCCTTACCTTTTCCCTTGGCCTTGCTAGGCCCACCAATCAAAAGAGCCTATGTCCTATCCTTCTTGATAGACACTTCAGCTGTTGTTAACATGCTTAACAACTCAGGCAAGCTCACTTGCATCCCATGCATATTGTAATTCATGATGAATTGACTGAAGGAAGGTGGAAGTGAGGTGAGGACTAAGTCATTACTTAGCTCGGCATCCATGATGAAGCCTAGGTTTCCTAGCTTCTCAATCAGCCCGATCATCTTGAGAACATGGCTGCCAACATACATGCTCTCAGTCATCCTACAAGAGAATAGTTCTCTTGAGGCCTCATACCTCTCATGCCTGCCTTTAATATCATACAACTCCTTGAGATGTACGATAATAGAGGGAACATCCATATGCTCATGCTGCTTTTGCAGTTCAGGCGACATGGATGCCAACATGATGCATACTGCCATCACATTGTCATCCAAGTGCTGTTGGTGGGTTACGAAATCAAATTCCGCAAACCCTTCTTCCCCTTCCCGTGGAGCTACGGGTATTATAGCATCTAAAACGTAGGCAATCTTTTCGGCCCTTAGAACTATTCTTAGGTTCCGATACCAGTCCATAAAATTTGAACCGGTCAGTTTATTCGTATCGAGTATTGAACGCAGTGACAGTGGATTAGTCATACTATAAGCTGAAAAGGATGTAAAGATAGTTTTAGTTAATATACGGTTATGTAGTTAAAAGCAAATTATTAAAGACTTGAAATAATTTGCCCATCTCACTATTTTATCTAAGTCAATGACCCTTCCTTTTAACTTAGGGTTAATCTACTTTAGATTTTACCTTAGTGGGATTAAGAATGCGATTATTTATTTTAATCTCCGTCTGAGACCGCAAGATTAATTTAAATAATGGGTTGATCTTTATCAACAGTATCTCATACCCTCTCTTAACATTAGGTTGACAACTCTTTGTCACTTAGTGGTGCATCTCATGCAACCAACCTAGCACCATTACCCTAAGCACATAAGCCCGGCTGTGCCTGCAACTTATGTCTTAGTTAAGCATTAAACCAGCACCCTAAGTGTCTTACACTTCAAACACTACTCTAGCCCAACGAAATAGTGGGTCCCAACTGAGTTGTGGAGCACCACTATGTAGAGGAGTTTTGAGTAGCATTGGTGGTGGGAGGTAATCATATGCTTAATTATTTATTCCTTTTAAGGGTTCCTTTTTATTTTAGGGTTAATTAGGTCCCATCAAACGCATATTGTAAGTTATCATGCTAGTCGTTACCTATGTCAAACATCTATCGGTATACACTAGTCGCTATTGGACAAACATAATAACCATACAAAACGCGGTTTTCCCAATTCATGCATACTAGACATTCTAATCATACATGCATATAAATAGTTTATATTGAGATAGCCATGGTGCTCGCGCTTTTGTCCTTTTTGCTTCTTAAAGCAACGGCCGCTTGTCGTATATACGCCACTAGCCTATTTCTCTAATTACAAATAATTAAAGAAACTCCATAACATCTTTGGAGGGAAAAAATTACAAAATTTAAATTACAAATACACTTGTAAATTAAAAGGCGCGATTACACATTAATTTAAAATTCAAAATTCAAATCCGGGCACCATGACCATCCCCTTCCTGTTTGTACCTGAAAAGTTCAAAACTTGCAAACACAAACATTATATTATCACAAAAAAATTACACATGTATTTTGACATTTAACATTTAAACATCAAAATAACATCAAGATACATAATCTTAAATTTCTCATTGGCCGAATTTAAAAACAATTTTAATTCAAATTTTGTTAAATCTTTCTCAAAGAAAACAAAATTAAACCATGCATGTAGCCATAAACTCCTTCATGGCCGAATCATATAGATGACTATATGATAAATTTTGTCACAAAATTTCATGCATATAAACATGACACAATTCATGGAGAAAAATAAGAAATCATTCAAGGTACTCTTAGTACCCTCCATGGCCGAATCTACCCTTTCAAAAAGGGCCAACAACCTCCAATCTTATCCCCATGAAATTAAGTTCAAAATAATTTAAACTTAAATTCATAAACTATCATATAGTATACATTTTTCATGCGCATAATTCAGCCCTAGAAGGGGTCCAAATATATTGAGTAGTTGCATTCAAAATTTGAATCAACTCACCCACTGATTCCCTCAACCACCAAATCTGAATGGAGCTTTGTTTTAAGTGATAAGATGACATCCTTATCACTTAAACTTGCGCACCAAACAGCCCAAGGAAGTGCTCCAAAGATGCTTCTTGATCCAAGGAATATGCTCCAATAAGATCCTGTCTTGTCCTTTTGTTATGAAACAACTTTTCAAAGCCAATTCAAATTCGAATTCAAACACTTGAATTCAAATGTTCAAACATTCAAAATTCAAAATTCAAAATTCAAAATTTCAAATTTCAAATTCAAAATTTGAATTTCAAAATTCAAATTCAAAATTCAAATTTCAAATTTCAAATTCAAAATTCAAATTTCGAAATTCAAATTCCAAATTCAAATTTCAAAATTTAAATTCGAAATTCAAATATTTGATTATTAATTTAACTAATTAAATTAATTAGTAATGGCTTGGACTATCCAAGCCCATTACTAAGCTCCATGCACCACCCACCAATTTAGGTGGGCTTCCAAACAGCTTCTTAGGTTAACAACCATTATTAGGCCCAATACCTTTAAAGCTAGTCCATTATGACTACAAGGTGTTAGTGTGTGACCCATTAGGTCCAACTTAGCTTCTGACATAACTGGGCTTGGGCCCAACAAGCCCACAACCCAATTAATGACAACACAGAGCACTAGCAATGCTTTGTTGCCCCAGAACTAGTCAGATTAATGACTTGATCATCCTATTGCACATATTTGGTTACCGTATGTATTTCCCTTCATCTCGGTTATCTTCCCATTAACCTAGGGTAAGGAAATGTATCAACCTCTGCGGTTTAGGGTAAGCTTTATTCAAAATAGGGAATCTTCAATTTACTGACTCTAAAGGCAGATCATCTCATGATCTCTTTTACTATGCATAGATTCCCGAGTCCCTGTAAATGTCATCTCGATTTCTCCGGTTTACAGATAACCTAATCTCTCACAGAGATTTGACGAATTCCTTCAGCTTATTACCCTAGCCCTGTGCCCTTTAAGGACACGCCCAACAGTATACCTATGAGTCTCCATGTTTCAGGCAGACGAGGCATACAATCAAAACATGTCTTCAAGAACACAGTCTAGGTAATAACTTCTGGTCTAAGGAAAGACATACCCAAACATAAAGAGATTACTCTAATGACACTATCTGTGAGATTTCCTCATAGAGTCTCTTTTTGGGTCCGTTCAGTGCGAGCTATACTCTTATAGGTCCACCCACGACTTTAGCTAAGATATCTCCATATCTACAGCTCATGAGGTCTTTACCTTGTATCCATATACAAGTAGATAAGTCATGCTAGTCTTACCCGAGATCACTGATCCCCATTTTAAGTGTCTCTAGACTAGGAACATAAAATTAGGAATAAACGTGCGGTATCCTTGAATCCTCATGATCGTGATCTCATCACAGATACTCAAGAGATACCTGTTCTATTCCAAGGGGTTTATCCAGTTCGTTCATATAATATTAACAGTAATATCGAGACACAATATGAAACTGAATAAATAGTGCTTTCATTTATTTGCGACAAACAAAGTTCTACATCTAGTGTCCTTTATTTAATCAAAAGATTGTCTCTAGGACACCCATATGCTAACAAACCAGACATGTAATGGCTTCAACACCCCGATATTCAAGTTAGAAACAAAAAAGGTTTAAGTATACTCACTGAACTCATTAAAATTTGATTGATATTCTTGTTCTGTACGTCACTGTCAATTTCGTGAAATGAAAATAAGCTAGAGTAAGAAAGCTACCTCTTAACTTTTTCATTCTCATGACAACATAGAGCAAGGCCAGAATCACCATAAGAACTGAGGAGATCATGATGATTATATCTACCACCTTCTTCTTGTGCTTTTCTTTCAAGGCTTCATGATTTATACAGAAATGAGAAGAATAAGTTATGAAATCATTGAAAAATATATAAAGTTATGGCAATAGCATAGCAAATACAGTATAGTTGAAAATCATTCAGCTTAATCAATAAAATATCAATGACTTGAGAGAGATCAAGACCTTACCTAACTCTGAAATTTTCATTCGAATATATAGATCAGGACCATCTCTAGAAAATTGTCTGATATCCTTGAGGTCACCAAACCAAATCAAACAGCCACTACCTCCTCCTCTCAAATCTGAATTTGCATAAGCTTTACATGAATAATTCTCTAAGCATTTAACCCTGCATTCATTGAGATTCATACTCTCATTGACCCAAGAATGTGAAGTATCAGGATATTTCAGCCCATTAAATTTCAAAAACCCATGTTTACTCTTATCCTCACAGCTCAATTATTCAGTGAGTAAACATCCTTTAGTCCAATCCATGGTATCCCAGTTTCCTTGTGATCTTGGCTTAAACCCTTCTAAACACTAGCACACTGGTGAGTCACCTACGATGCAATTTCCATATGGTCCACAAAGATTATACGAGTCACAGTTATCTCTAGGCACAGATGCATAAACCCTCTAAGATTGAGCTTTTTCAATCCATATGTACCTCTGGCGAGAGCTAATGGTTTGGTTCATAACAATCCTTGAAATTATTGACTTTTTCCTAAGGTTGTATGTGTAGTAAACTTCATCCTTGTTGGAGACAAACTTTAACTCAAAAACTGGATTGTTCTTTTAAGCATCTCTCTACTAACTTTTTTAATGCTTAACATTTTTTCCCTTTTGCAAGCTGCATCCCCTGCAAGAGAGGTAGGAGATGCTGCTTCAGCGCTTCAGCCAGAGTGGGGGAGGTGTGATTCACAGACTAAATGTATATGGGTTCGTCCTTTAGGCACCACAGAGTAAGTTGTAATTGTTACTAATGATGTACTAATGTGGCTTTTAGCATTGCTCAATCGTTATAATCAAATAAATTGATTTAATATTGTCAGGTTCGAACCTTATGATGAGATCATGAAATTCATTGTAATCAAATATTCCGTAATTTTCAACATGTATGGGGCACCTGGGGAGACATTCCTAAAGAAACTCGAGATGCTTGGAGGAATGAATTCATGGTAAGTTATGTATATCTCGTTAATGCTAATGTTTTATTACAAAAATGTATACTAACTACACATTTGTCACTAATTTGTGCGCTAATCGAAAAAATTGGCAATTTACAGGATCATTATAGGTGGTTTCCCGAGGATCGCCATAACCTTGAAAGAGCGTGACATCACAAAGCCACCACAATGTTTGCAAATAAAATGGATAAAGTAAGACATGACAAAGGCAAAAATGCATGGTGTAGTGAATCATTAAAAATCCAATTGAAAGAAAAATGGAAAAACTATCCTAAGTTTCAAAAGAGATCTGCTCAAAATAAGGAAAATAGGGCCAAGCAGGACACACCCACATATGCTGGAGGGTCGATTCCAATCAGCAAGCATCGACAAAGGATAGTAAGTATAAATTGTTTTCTAGTTCGGTATTCAACAATTCATACTTGCAACTAATGAATTAATGATTTTCATTTGTATTTCCAGGAGGCTTCTTGAGAAGTGCCGCCTGAAAAGGTTGATTGGGCTACCTTCGAGCAAACTCATTCCCAGCAGCCTGAAGCTGGTCAAAGGCGGTGGTTAGGCCCCAAAGTGAAGCTAATAGCGGTTTGATCATTTATTATTTGACGTTTGTTTTTTCTATGATGGTTTATGTCATGTTTTACATGTCCATATCTGTGCTGGTTTTTCTTTACTTGCAGGAAAATTATCAAAAACTTGAAGATGAGAGGTCCACACAGGCGGCGACTGATGAGAGGTCCACACAGGCGGCGACAGACGGTCAATCCAGCTCCTCCTATTCCGATAATGGGAACATGTTGGTTACAGCTGCAGGTGGATTCAACAAGAAAGGAAGGGTGGTTGGGCTGGGAGGATATGCTAGCCGACTGAAGCCTAGTAAGCGGCCCTCTACCCAGGTTGACGGTGTTTCTGCAGGTAAACTCAATGCATAGTTAATTCTTTTATATTTTCAATCTTTATTCTATTAATATTTTATTTTAAACATTTAACTTACTGTTTTATAATAATGTATTTGCAGATGAGCTTAAAAAGGATGAGGGTGTCCCACTCCCAGATTCAGGAGCAATTGCATGCTACGACGGAGGAATTGCATGCTACGAAAGAGCAAGTAACTCAGCAAGCGGACTTTATGAAGCATCAAGCTGACATTATGAAACAAATGCAGGAACGACTCCGACTTTTAATGCAGGACAAGGAAGCCAACTGCAACAAGTCGAAGGGACCGGCGCCGGATGATGACACTAATGATGATGATGACTTTGCTAGGACTTTAGAGGCATACTAGTTGTTGTTTGTATGTTTTACTTCTTTTAGGACTTCAGAGATATATCAGATATTTTCTGTATGTTTTATTTTGTTTAGAACTTTAGAGACATTTTACTTGTAGATTTGATGGTTGTTGTTGTTCACTTTTGCTGATATACTATTTAATTTTAATTGTTTATCCAGTATTTTTTTGTATTTTTGTTGCTCAATTTATGTTCATTTGGAATCCTTGTTGTTTACGGGAAAACTAACAAAATTTAATACTTTTTTTATTTTTTTATTTTAATTCCAGAAATGTTCCCTTGCAGAATTCGTAGCATTTTGCAAGGGAAAATCAAAATGTTCCCTTGCAAAATTCGTAGCATTTTGCGAGGGAAAATAAAAATATTCCTTTGTAAATTTTGCAACGGAAATTTAATACACCCCTTGCAAATTCTGCTACGGAATTTTGCGAGGGAAATTATACTCGAAATTTCAATCGCAATCTGTGAGGGAAAAACACCGTAGATAGGTCTGTTGTTTGCGAGGGAAATTTACTTTTTTGCAAGGGAACTTTTCCGTAGCAATTTGCGAGGGAATTGTCATATGACAAATTTCCCTTGCAAATCTATTTGCGATGAGGGTCTTAACGAGGGACGGTGTTCCCTCGTAAATTCCGTCACAGAGAATTTTTGCAAGGGAATTTGGCTGTTTTGCAAGGGAATTTATCCCTTGCTGATTTTGTTTTTTCTAGTAGTAAATATTAACCCTTTTTGTGATATTTTTTAGGAATGTTTTGTCTATTATGTGAAACCTTTAAAAGGGACAGGACAAATTATTGTTTTTCATGTCTTTGTAAATGAACTGAACCTAAACTTCGCTTATTTATTTTTGGTGCCTAAAATTTTTATATCTGATCAATTAACAAATAAAATAGGGGTAAAATAGGCAAGTTATTTCAATTACTAACCATGTTAAAGATGAACTTGGATAGAATAAAATCACATGAGGGTAAATGATAACAACAAAAAATCATAGGAGTGTAAGTGAGTGATAAAAAAAGTAAACAGAGGATTTATGAACTTTTCCCTTTATAATTCGATCTAAATTTTCGTTATACAAATTAAATTAACAAGTTATAGGTGCAATATGTACTCACAACTTGAAATTTTTTATTTATTTTTAACTGTAAAAGTAGTTCAAATCCTGTCAACTTTCTTTTATAGTAACTTACACTCTACTACTCTATTAAAAAAAAAAAAAAAAAAACTTACACTCTATCACACTCTGATTTTTTCCTTACATGATAAACGTAACCCAATACACGGTGGGGAGCTGTTACGATCTCCATGTACTGCTTACAAATTTCTTGTCCATTGAGGCAGTCCCAAGCATGGCAGCGAAATTCGACCGACCCATTTGGTCAAACTGTACTAATATTTTCATAAGCTATATTGCATGAGGATAGAGTGGGACTCGGTGTTTCATTTTCACTTTGTTGTCATTGTACCATAATTGATAAGTATCCATGGTTCTCGTTGTAAACTTAGTCTGATAGCTTTATGGTTTATCACAGTAAAAATATTGGCTGAAAATTTTGGTAGTGTTTACTTTTCGTTCAAGTTGTATGCAGCTTTATTCTTATGTTTTTGCAAAATCACTGTTTTCTAAACTCAATTGTGTAATCTTCTGATCATAAAGGGGCAACCTATCACTGCTCAAGCTAAATCCTAAAAAAAAAATGATAGAAATAAATTTAAAATAAATTTAAGGCCTTATAGACACAAGCAAGAGAAAGATTTTTAAAACTTTATGCATACTGCACTCAATTCAGACCTTGAATGGTGACCAAATTACAACAATTCTTGTGGTTTTAGGTGTTCTTTTTAATGATAACTGATAAACCTGAATTCCTTAACAAATAGAAGATTCTATCAGTCATTTTCTCTAGGGAAAAATAAATCTTATGTCGTAGGAGAATTCCAGTCTCATGTCATAGATACATGAAGTGTGGGGTCCACCTATTTAAAAAAAAATAAAAAATAAAAAAAATGAGTGACACACATTTTTATGGTAAGTGTAGGAAGGGTTTGTTTTCTCATGTAACATGAGAAAAACAAACCCCTTTTCTTTATCCTAATAGTTGGGCAAGAAGTTTTCCTTTTATCAATTCATAGGATGTGTTGGCTAAATCTTATTCAACAAGTCAGGTTTCTGTATGTGTTTCAACGTCTAGAGAAGAAAGGATCTCTCTGCAGCAAGAAAGGATAGCCAATCCCTCTTCTCTTTGAAGGAAGCACAACAAACAAGATACTTACAACAAAACCAACCACAAGGGGAAGAGTGTTGGTAACCTTTCTAGGCAATCCTGGATAGTAACATTTCACAACATCTTGATGCAATCCTGCAAAAGCAAGAAAAGACAAAAGGGATAGTGATGCATAGAAAAGATCATTCCATCTCAATCTGTAATCTGATGGCACACGTGGCTTCTTCCTGCCTCCATTAAAAGTCCATATCCCTCTGAATGTTGCCACCCCATAATACAACCTCCCAGTGGCTGTTCTGAAGCTATCTGTAAAGGTAAAGAAGACACAAGAAACTCCCAATATAACAACAAAGATTCCCATTAACCAGCGATTCAGTGTGCTGCATTCACCATCATCTGTTAAGATTGGTGCGAAAATGCTGAAGGCAAGGATGGTGAATGTGGGCAAGAGAACATTGAGCCTAGCGGTGCCACTTAGTATTGCATTGATGACATAGAAGTAGTAAGATTCATCAATGTCATGGTCTTCAAGGTTATAATAATCATCCTCATTCTCTTCACAGTGAGCAATTAATTCTTGACTGGTTGAGTTGTTCATCTCAATGCTACAAAGAAGGGATTTGAGTTGCAAAACAAGATGTCACAGGAGGAGTTTATAGGTGGGTGTTTATGATATATAGTTCTTATGTTCATGTAGAATTATAAGGGTTGTCTTCAATATTGAAAGGAAAGAAACAAGCGATTATATTTATGATTTTGGTTCCTTACTTTGTAATGAAAATTCGTAAAGGAATATATTTTTGCCTTCTCCAGCAATAATTGTGTAGAATCTGCTTTTGAGTTGGGAAATGTTTATTTGCCATGTTTCCACTTTCCAGAAGAAACCCTCTGCCCAACAAAATTTGCGACATTGCAGGATTTTCCAACATGGGCAATTTAGAATGGTAATGCTACTAGTACTCGAGAAGGGTCGTGGTTACAACTTCTACTTTGTGCCCCTTCGTTATACAAAGTGGGATGATATTAAATTAGCTAGTTGTAAAAAATAAAAAAATAAAAAAATCATGTAAGAGGAAATCAACCATGGATGGGCTCAATGACCATAATAATTATCGAATAATTTATTTTTGAAATATATAACCAAACTAATCAAGTTAGTCTCGCATTTTGATTAGACAAGATTAGTTCTGCACGTTAGTCATGCAGGATTTAGAGTTGTCCTATGTTGGGAAGTCCTCCATATAGACTATGTTGGTTTAAACTTTATTTAATTAAAGAAAATAGAAAATGAAGAGTTTTGTGGTGAAGTCTTTAGGAATTTGTTAGTGGACAATTATTATGCTTAGAGTTTGGTGAAGAGTTGTGTCTTTTAGTTATGAAGAGTTATGTTGTTTGGAGTCTTTAAGCTTTTGTATTTTGGCCTATAAATAGGTCCTTTGTATTTCATATCAAATATAGCTCGTGAAAGACGTAATAGAAAGAGTAGTTCCTTCAAACATAGAAGAGTGATGCATTTGAGTACAGGAAAATTATAGGACCTGTAAATTACAAATTGGTATCAGAGCTTGAGCCAATGAAAAATATGAGTAATAGTCTGCCAGTGCCCCGCCTGACAAAGGTGAACTATGAAAACTGGAGTATCCAAATGAAGGCCCTTCTACGAGCCTATGACAGTTGGAGGTTGGCGCAAAATGGGTTCGTAGAACCTGATACAACGGAAGGATATTCAGCAAATCAACTCAAGCAATTGAGTGCGTCGAGATCAAAGGATGCAGCGGCACTATTTATGATGTTTCAAACCGTTGAAGAAAGCGGTGGTCTTGAAAAGATTGGAGGTGCGACGACGGCAAAGGAAGCTTGGGATATATTAGAGACGACTTACAAAGGCGCGAACCGTGCGAAGCAGGTACGACTTCAAACTCAAAGAGGAGAGTTGGAGGGGATGAAGATGAAGGAAACTGAAGGAGTGTCGGACTTCATCACCCGGGTTCAAACCGTGGTGAACCAGTTGAAACAAAATGGAGAGGTGTTGACCGACTCCAGAGTCGTTGAAAAAATTCTGAGGTCGTTGACAGACGACTTGGAGAATGTGGTATGTGCAATTGAGGAGTCTAAAGACTTGGCTACGCTCTCTGTTGAAGAGCTAGCAGGTTCTCTTGAGGCGCATGAACAACGCAAGAAAAAGAAGAAGGAAGAGACACTGGAGCAAGCACTTCAGTCAAAAGAAAATATCAAGGATGAAAAGGCACTCTACTCTCAGAATGTCCGAGGTAGAGGTTGTGGACGAGGTGGACGTGGAAATGGCCGAGGAGGTCATGGACGAGGTCAGGAGGTGAAACATGAAGAAAGAGCTGAGACGAGTCAGCAAAACTGGAGAGGTAGAGGACGTGGTCGAGGTGGAAGAGGCCGATGGACAAACCAATCAAACGTGGAATGTTACAAATGTGGGAAGTATGGACATTATTCAAGAGATTGCAACTCGGACAAGTGTTATAACTGTGGCCGAGTTGGGCATTTCGCTAAGGATTGCCGAGATGAAAGAAGAGTTGACGAGGCTTCAAACCTCACTACAGAAGGAGAAATAAAAGATGGAGTTCTGATGTTAGCACATGGTGAAACTAGCGCGAAGGTTGAGTCGGAGTGGTACCTGGATACTGGTGCCAATAATCACATGTGTGGTTACAAACATTTGTTCAAGGAGTTGAGAACGGTGGAAGCTGGACATTTCTCTTTTGGAGACGCGTCCAAAATTGATGTGAAAGGCCGAGGTACGATCTGTTTCTTGCAAATAGATGGACGAATTGGTACAATTCGGGACGTGTATTACGTGACTGAGCTCAAAAGAAATATTCTGAGCATTGGACAATTGATGGAGAAAGGCTACTCGTTTCTAATGACAGACCGAGTTCTGCTGTTGAAAGACAAACAAGGGCGTCTGATAGCCCGAGTTCAGATGGAGAAAAATAGAATGTACAAGTTGAGTCTAAGGAGCATGGAGGTCGGCTGTCTGCAAGCCGAGGTTGAGGATAAAATGTCGCTGTGGCATCGACAGTTTGGACACCTTCATTATGGTGGTCTGACCGAGATGATGAAGAAGAACATGGTGGTGGGACTGCCAAAGATTAACTCTGAAAGGAAATTTTGGGAGGATTGCATATTGGGAAAACATGCGAGGAACCCATTCCAAAGGATGGCGAGATACCGAGCTAAGCAGCTGTAACAGCCCGTTGTACACCGGTATTGTTAACATTAATTATGATATTAAGCGCAGTTACAATCACAGCAATTCATTTATAAAAATGAGAATAAACTTTTTCTGATTATTACGCGAATAGTAAAAGTATAAAAAGCGTAATAATAAAAAGCTGTGATCGTAACTGAAACACTAGCGGAAGACTTACTTAACTATTTATACACTTTATTTTATCACATACAAGATACTAAGGGGTTCCCATAAACCTGCTTAGCCAATTACTCACTTTTTACGTTTTCACCACTTAACCGGATTTGCTAATTTGTTTTTCTACGAACACAAAATAAAAATCCAAACGTAAACTCCAGGTTATCTTTTTTCCTTATTCACTTAGCTTTTTAACAAGCTATCACACACTCGATTCTGAGCTCTTGAGCTTCGGTTATCGCTGTTTGAAGTTGGACAAACAACATTGCCTACCAACTCCAAAACAGCCTAAACCCACCGATCTTCACGGAATAAACTGCACCTAACCGCCCAGCCAATGTCTCTCAAACTTTTACACCATAAACTAGACACCTCAAAATTCAATTTGATATATCGTATGCTTAATTTGACCAAGTAACGAAGCGGGAATTAATTTCCCTAAACTATCTCAAATCTGCCCACTAAACAGGACAGAACAGGGCAGCACATGACATCAGCTCCCATGGGCTGCGCACACCACCAATCATCCTAGGATTTTGATACAACGTAGGGGACATCTTAAGCTTCAAAATGGGGTATGACACGTCCCAATCGGACCACTATGGAGAGAGATACGCTCTTCCAAAATTCACCCAAAAACTGCCAATTCTACAGAAAATTAGCCAAAGTTTCCTTTGTATTTCCTAAAATCCCCAAATTTGCATAAGCTGTTTAACACTACTAATACACATGGAATCCAGCAAAATCCAATGGGTGCCACACATAAGGACCAACAATGCCTTGGGGCACTTACAATCCAATCCAACATACACTTAAAACATAAACAGTTTACTTTCAAGTCCTTCATAGTTTCAATCACTAACATTAAATTTCATGCATAAACCATAATACGGGTAATCATAAACCTACAATAGGCCTAAAGCCCTTCCATCATATTACATACATCCATGGTACATTTACAACACTGGATTACATTTACATTTACAACTTTAACTTTAAACTACAAATATTTACATATTACAACCTCACTTGCCAAATAAATCCATAAACTAAAATGACATGATAGCTAAACTTAGCCAAAATAACATGAACATAATGCTAATGGACTTCTCCTACATACATATACATGTTCATGCTCTAAGTCTAGCCTAGGCCAAATGGCCACCAAAAAGCCAACTATGCACCACTGTTCCACTCGTCATCATGCGGGCTTCTTGCTCGCTGCCCCGTGTCCACTGGTACATCATGAAATAAATGCCCTGAGACGGGGTGAGATATACAGATATATCTCAGTAACCAAGAGGTTCTGGAGAAAACTCTGCCCAATGGTTCACTTTGATGTATATCAATAGCATAAAAACAACACCACTGTTATAAAACGGGATAAACCAAGGGATTTAGAGAAAGGGGGAATATATCAGAAACAACTACGATATGCGGGATGGTAGCTACCAATACCATGCCATGTCCTCGGCTATACGCCTATGGGTACTACCCCTGGCGTGTTCATAGAACAACCCACCAAGGTACCCCTTCCAACCATAGACACCCGAGACTACCTAGTGTGCTCCTATCCGGATAACACACCACGACCCTGGGTCAACTGGAACTCCCTCTCGGAGACCTATCCAGTGGCAGTCCGGAAAACTTGCCCGAAGGCTAAAAATATCTACTGGCCAGAGATATGGTACATAAGTACCCACTGTGATAATGCATATGCATGCTCATGCTGTTCTACACTACTCATACACACTTCCTACCGTTGCCATCAACTAGCAAGGTGGAACACAAAAGGGGAACAAGCCCCAGTACCAAGAGGTTACCTTTCTTTTTCCTTTCACTGAGCTCCGCAGAACTCCACTTACAGCTTGATTCACAGGGAATGCCTACACAGAGGACAATTCCACACACTTAGAACTTTAAACCACTCATGAATTTCAACATATCATGTGTAAATCACCTCACTTACCTCAATCAACTTGATCCAGGACCAAGGGCAATCCACTATTTCACTGTTCCAAGTTTATATCCACGTACGGCAACCTATACAACCATGCACAACCGTCAGTTTCAGTCAAAATACGTCAAAACGCGAAAACGTTAGATTTCATCTCCCCTCCCTTAAGGGTTCGGCCAAGACAGTGTTATTTTGGGTTTTATTTTTCTCAATTTTCTTTCTCATTTTATTTCACTTACTTAGGTTACCCAAAGGCTAGTTCAATCGCCGTTTTTCGGTTTTACGACTTTTACGCAACGTTTTGCGAAATATTACACTTTAGGCACATTTTGCCACTTTCAACACTTATTATTTTTACATTGATCCTTCCACATGCCAATCACCACACAACCCATCTAATAACGTTTCCATCACACAACACAACACCAAAGTTTTCTAAAACATCAATTTGCTCAATTATACATCAATGGCCGAATCTTGGTTAGCCAAACCAAGGATTTCCACTCAATTCCTATTGTCCACAACTCACATAATCACTTCATATCATCATATAATCACACTACAATTCACTATACCACACATTAACACCAAAACTCAAAAATCCATTTCTTGCACTAATTTTTTTTCTAAGTTAAAATTCATTTTTTTCGCTCAGAATTTTCATTGCATTTCTAGCATTAATACATCATTCTAAGACATTATCATCTAATAGACATTTTCCATTTGAGCTCTCTAACACCACATATCACAAAATCCCTCTTTAGGGTCAATTATCACAACTCAAAATTCAACCAATGAAATGTTGAAATAACTCACCCAATTGAACGGTATAAGGCTCCACCTAAGTATACTCCACCATTGGAGCATTTGAAAGAATCATGATCCCACTTTTTTGCATGAAAACCGCGGCCCAAACAGTGATGGACCTCCTCACACACTCAATTTCAAGACTCAATAGTGGTACCAATGGGTTCAGAAGGTGTTTTCCATCCAGATTCAACACAAACTTTGTTGAATTTGGTGGATTATAGCTTGGTCTTTGGTGAGGCCAAGATTTGCGCAAAGGGGAAGGTTTTTGGGGCTGTGATCCGCGGTTTAGAGAAGAAGAAATGGATTGGAAGGAAGATGAATAGTAATTTAAAAGTGTTTATTTGACTTTAAGTGGGACCGGATCCCACGTGATTTAAAACTCACCTGAATTTCCCTCCGATCATCACTAGAATTCACAATTTAAAAACCTATTGAGAAATTATAATTTTTCATCTTAACAAAATCCTTTAATTTTACTCCCTCAGATAAATTTGGAGCTTTCCGGTTGTTCGGAAAAATACTACTTTAAGCTACAGCGCGCTCCGTTGACAAACTTCCACAAATTGGCTTAAATCCATCAAATATTATCAGAAATCATATTTCCTATTTCTATGGGCCATTTAAAATCAATATTTGAAACCTAGAGCTCAAAATTCCACTGGCACGTTTTACGGTGCAATCTGACTGCGGTATTTTTACCCGCGAAAAACACTATTCACTGATTTTTCGGAAACTTGCCTATCCACTCATTTTTTCGTTCCGAATCCATTTCCAGGCTTATTTTTATCATCTGAGACCTTCTGCTCAATTTTTTATCTTCCTAGGGTTGCGTGTTGGCTAATTACTGTTTTGCCCTTTCTTTGTATTTTGGCGTAATCTTTGGGATTTTCACTAATCCATCACTTAGTTTCTCACTTAACACTTTAATTATTTAATTTAGAATTGTGAGGTGTTATAATCACCCCACCTTTTAGAATTTTGTCCGCAAAATCAATCCATACCTGTCCACTAACTGAGGATATAGTCGGAGAATCTCCTCCTCCCGCTCCCAAGTAGCTTCCTCAGGTGTACGTCCTTCCCACTGAATCTTTAACATCGGTATCACTTTACTTCTGAGCTTCTTTTCACTACGGTCTAGGACCTCAATAGGACCTATAGGCATCTTTAAGTTCTCTTTAATTTCAATCTCGTCCGGTATCACCACATGTGATTCATCCGAAATATAACGCCGCAGCTGTGATACATGAAAAACATCGTGCAGATTTGACAACTGTGGGGGCAAGGCAAGCTGATAGGCCACTGGTCCAACTCTTTTCATTACTTGATACGGCCCAATAAAACAGGGACTCAACTTCCTCACGCCCAGTGCACGCCCAACACCAGTAACTGGAGATAACCGTACAAATACATGATCACCTTCTTCAAATCCCAGCGGTCTGTGTCTATTATCATAATAACTTTTCTGTCGATTCAGTGCCTGTTTAAGCTTTTCTCTGATCATTTCTATCTGTGCTGTAGTTTCTTGCACAAAATCTGGCCCAAATCTCTCTTTGTCACCAACCTCTGTCCAACAAGTAGGAGTGCGACATCTCCGCCCATACAATGCCTCATATGGTGCCATACCCAAACTGGAGTGAAAACTATTATTATACGAAAATTCCACCAGTGATAAATATCTATCCCAAGCAGTACCCTGCTCAAGTGAGCAAGCTCTCAACATATCCTCTAATGTCTGTATGGTCCTCTCAGTCTGACCATCAGTCTGCGGATGATACGCAGTGCTTTGCCGACGCTGAGTGGCAAAAGCCTGCTGTAAGGCTCCCCAAAAACGAGAAGTAAATTTCGGATCCCGATCACTAACAATGCTAACCGGTACTCCGTGGAGTCTTACAATCTCCTTTACATATAACTTTGCTAATTTCTCCGTAGAGAAGTCCACTCGCACTGGCAGAAAATGTGCAGACTTCGTGAGCCTGTCCACTATTACCCAAATTGAATCGTGGCCGGCCTGAGTCCGAGGCAAACCAACAACAAAATCCATCGAGATGCTCTCCCACTTCCACTCTGGTATATCCAACGGCTGAAGTAACCCTGCAGGTTTCTGATGTTCTATCTTAACTTTCTGACAAATCAAACACCTTGATACATACTCGGCTACATCCTTTTTCATCCAGGCCACCAGAACTTAGTTTTCAAGTCTTGATACATTTTTGTGGCACCCGGGTGTACAACATACTGACCCTTATGGGCCTCAGTCATTACTTCCTCGGCTAATTCTTTAGGCACAACTATCCTTCCCTGGTACGTTAACAACCCTTGTTCATTTAATGCTATACCATTCTGTCCTTTCAGATACTTGCTACTATCATTTAGAATTTGTTTCTCTCTAGTCCTCTCATGTAATTCATTCTCAACCTGTAAACTTCTGAATTCTTCAACACTTCCTATAAAAACATCAACCAACTTCAAGTCACAGAATTGTTCTATTAAATCATAATCCCACAGCATTAACTGGGACACACTTACAGACTTTCTACTCAATGCATCTGCTACCACATTAGCTTTACCTGGATGGTATTTCAACTCAAAGTCATAATCCTTTAAAAATTCAACCCATCTCCGCTGTCTCATATTCAATTCTTTTTGATCAAATAAATACGTTAGGCTCTTGTGGTCACTGAATACAGCAAATTTCATCTCATACAGAAAATGCCTCCAGATTTTTAAGGCAAACACTATTGCAGCAAGCTCTAAATCGTGCGTCGGATAATTCTCTTCATGCGGCTTTAACTGTCTTGAAGCATAAGCAACCACTCTTTTCTCTTGCATTAGTACACACCCCAAACCTCTCTTGGACGCATCACAGTATAATTCAAATTCACCTTCCGGATCGGGGAGTGTCAACACTAGAGCCGTAGTCAACTTCTATTTAAGTTTCAAAAAACATTTTTCACATTCCTGAGTCCACACAAACGGAGTATCTTTTCGTGTTAATCGGGTCAATGGTAGCACCATTGTAGAAAACCCCTCAATAAATCGTCGATAATACCCAGCGAGACCCAGAAAGCTTCGAATCTCTGTAACAGTTTTCGGTCGTTCGCAGTCCATAACAGCCTCAATCTTATTCGGATCCACAGCAACACCTCTTTCAGAAATAACATGGCCTAAAAATTGCACCTCAGATAACCAAAATTCACACTTTAACGGCTTCGTATACAACTTTTTATCCTTTAGTACCTGCAACACAGTCCTCAAATGCTCCGTATGCTCCTCCTTGCTCTTAGAATAAATCAAGATATCATCGATGAATACAATAACGAACTGATCCAAATACAGCTTGAAAATACGATTCATATAGTCCATGAACACCGCCGGGGCATTAGTAAGCCCAAAAGGAATAACCTGATACTTGTAGTATCCATATCTAGAACGAAATGTCGTCTTAGGCACATCCTCCGGTTTAATCCGAATTTGATGGTATCCGGACCGGAGATCAATCTTTGAAAATACACAGGCACCTCTCAACTGATCCAACAAGTCATCAATACGCGACAATGGGTACCTGTTCTTGACCGTCACTTTATTTAATTGCCGATAGTCAGTACACAATCTCATGGTTCCATCCTTCTTTTTCACAAATATTACTAGTGCTCCCCACGGAGACGCACTAGGTCTGATGAAGTCCTTTGCAGACAACTCCTCTATATGTTTCTTCAACTCTGCCAACTCTAATGGCGACATCCGATATGGAGCCAAGGAAATAGGCCCCACACCAGGCAACAACTCAATTGAGAACTCAATCTCTCTCTCAGGTGGAAATTCTGATATCTCATCAGGGAATACATCCGCAAACTCACTAACCACCGGAATAGTAGAAATCTCAATCTCCTTACCACCCACTAATCCACCCAAGAAAATATAACCCTGATCCCCAGCTTTCAAGGCTTTAACAGCTTGACACATAGACAGAAAAGGAGACGGACCCACCGAGGGTCTCTCGTGTACAAGTATCAACCTCTTCCCACAACAATCAATCATTGCGCAGTTTTGAGATAGCCAATCCATACCCAATATCAAATTAACAGAGGCCAGGGGCAAGATAATTAAATCAATAGTGTAACCCCTGCCTTCATAGGTAAATCCAACTTCTTTACAGACAAAGGAGGAATCACTAACCTCTCTCGTAGCAGTTGTAATACGCATAAGGGGAAACATCCGTGACACGTTCAATCCCAATCTTTTTGCAACATATTCAGCCACAAACGAATGTGTCGCCCCCGAATCAAATAACACAGACAAATCAATATTTGAGATAAAAATTATACCTTTAACCAAATTGGGCGCCTTAGCAGTTTGCTGAACATTTGTAGTGTAGACACGCCCAACCGTAGGAGCAGATGGCAAGGCCTGCAGATTCGCAGCCTGCCCAGTATTACTGTTACAATTGTTGGCGTAATGCCCAACCTTACCACATTTAAAACAAGCATTCGAGCCCACAGTACACGGCCCTTGATGAAACCTTTTACATTTATCACAGCGAGGGTTTGAACCCCTATCATTGAAACCACTCCTTTGACCACCACCTCTTTTAAACTGACCTGGAGGCTGCCTTACCTGCAACCCCCTTCCTCTGTTATTGTTCTGAAAGTAGCCACCCTTGTTGTTATTATTACCAGAAGGACCAGATGTCCTTGAAGGACCAGACTTTGGATAACGGTTATAAACACTTTCAACTCGTTTACACTGGGTCACCAGATCTGCAAAATTTCTCACAGCAGTATTTGACATTCTCTTTGAAATTTTCTCATTAAGACCTCTCTGAAACTTGGCAGATAAAAACTCTGTAGTCGGCATTACACCCTCATAATTAGCAAATTTGACTCATTGAATTTCGACACATAGGCCTCCACTGTCATGGTACCCTGTACCAATTTCTCAAATTCACCCTGTTTGACCTCTCTAACATCACTGGGAAAGTATTCCTCATGAAACAGCCGCTTAAATAAAGCCCAGGTAATTTCTTCCCCCTGAATAACAAATGGCTGAGATATAGTATACCACCACTCGTGTGCATCTCCCTCGAGCATATAAACAGAATATAGCAACCTCTAGGGGTCTTGACACCCCATAACCTGAAATATCTTGTCCATTCCCCTTAACCAAGTAGTCACTACCTTCGGGTCCCTTGACCCCTGAAATGATGGTGGTTTATGTTTCCGGAAAGAAATGAGTCTCTGCTCATCAGTGCCAGTAGCACCCTATATCAAAATACTCTTCCCAGCAGCACCAGATGTCTAAGCAACAGAAGAAGGATCCACAGTAGGATCTGGAATATATGTAGGATCAGTAGTGTGGTGACTAGCCTCGCCAGAGTGACGACTAGCACCACTCCCCTCATGCTGAGGAGTAACAGATGGCGTACGGGTAGCAGTCTCTGTAGCAGTATGTGGAGGAGAATTATCCCCCCTGATCCGAGCCCTCTCTGCTCTTAACTCATTCATAAAAGCGTGCATCATATCTTGATTATTTTTCATCAGAGTCTCAGTCATATTTCTATTTAAAGTTGCCTCCTCCTGCAGAGCAGTCATAGCTGCAGTAAGAGGATCCTGTGCAATCACACGACCTGCACCCCTAGCTCCACGGCGACGCTGTGCCTTACTCATGATATCTGCACATGTAACACAAAGGAATGGGTTGATCAGACTCACACTGAGGAATTACCTGTGCAGTAATCATAAACAGTTCACAGATAGCTATGCAACACAAGATACAGTTATACCCTATCAGAGTTCCCTAACAAAACTGCTCTGATACCATAAAATGTAACAGCCCGTTGTACACCGATATTGTTAACATTAATTATGATATTAAGCGCAGTTACAATCACAACAATTCATTTATAAAAATGAGAATAAACTTTTTCCGATTATTACGCGAACAGTAAAAGTATAAAAAGCGTAATAATAAAAAGCTGTGATCGTAACTGAAACACTAGCGGAAGACTTACTTAACTATTTATACACTTTATTTTATCACATACAAGATACTAAGGGGTTCCCATAAACCCACTTAGCCAATTTCTCACTTTTTACGTTTTTACCACTTAACCGGACTTGCTAATTTGTTTTTCTACGAACACAAAATAAAAATCCAAACTTAAACTCCAGGTTATCTTTTTTCCTTATTCACTTACCTTTCTAATAAGCTATCACACACTCGATTCCGAGCTCGTGAGCTCCGGTTATCGCCGTTTGAAGTTGGACAAACAACATTGCCTACCAACTCCAAAACAGCCTAAAACCACCGATCTTCACGGAATAAACTGCACCTAACCGCCCAGCCAATGTCTCTCAAGCTTTTACACCATAAACTAGACACCTCAAACTTCGATTTGATATATCGTATGCTTAATTTGACCAAGTAACGAAGCGAGAATTAATTTCCCTAAACTGTCTCAAATCTGCCCACTAAATAGGACAGAACAGGGCAGCACATGTCATCAGCCCCCATGGGCTGCGTACACCACCAATCATCCTAGGATTTGACACAACGTAGGCGACATCTTAAGCTTCAAAATGGCGTATGGCACGTCCCAATCGGACCACTATGGAGAGAGATATGCTCTTCCAAAGTTCACCCAAAAACTGTCAATTCTACAGAAAATTTGCCAGAGTTTCCTTTGTATTTCCTAAAATCCCCAAATTTGCATAAGCTGTTTAACACTACTAATACACTTGGAATCCAGCAAAATCCAATGGTTGGCATACACAAGGACCAACAACGCCTTGGGGCACTTACAACCCAATCCAACATACACTTAAAACATAAACAGTTTACTTTCAAGTCCTTCATAGTTTCAATCACTAACATTAAATTTCATGCATATACCATAATGCGGGTAATCATAAACCTACAATAGGCCTAAAGCCCTTCCATCATATTACATACATCCATGGTACATTTACAACACTGGATTACATTTACATTTACAACACTGGATTACATTTACATTTACAACTTTCACTTTAAACTACAAATATTTACATATTACAACTTCACTTGCCAAATAAATCCATAAACTAAAATGACATGATAGCTAAACTTAGCCAAAATAACATGAACATAATGCTAATGGACTTCTCCTACATACATATACATGTTCATGCTATAAGTCTAGCCTAGGCCAAATGGCCACCAAAGAGCCAACTATGCACCACTGCTCCACTCGTCATCATGCAGGCTTCTTGCCCGCTGCTCTGTGTCCACTAGTACATCCTGAAATAAATGTCCCGAGACGGGGTGAGATATACGGATATATCTCAGTAACCAAGAGGTTCTGGAGAAAACTCCGTCCAATGGTTCACTTCGATGTATATCAATAGCATAAAAACAACACCACTGTTATAAAACGGGATAAAGCAAGGGATTTAGAGAAAGGGAGAATATATCAGAAACAACTACGACATGCGGGATGGTAGCTACCAATACCATGCCATGTCCTCGGCTATACGCCTATGGGTACTACCCCTGGCGTGTTCATATAACAACCCACCAAGGTACCCCTTCCAACCATATACACCCGAGACTACCTAGTGTGCTCCTATCCGGATAACACACCACGACCCTGGGTCAACTGGAACTCCCTCTCGGAGACCTATCCAGTGGCAGTCCGGAAAACTTGCCCGAAGGCTAAAAATATCTACTGGCCAGAGATCTGGTACATAAGTACCCACTGTGATAATGCATATGCATGCTCATGCTGTTCTACACTACTCATACACACTTCCTACCGTTGCCATCTACTAGCAAGGTGGAACACAAAAGGGGAACAAGCCCCAGTACCAAGAGGTTACCTTTCTTTTTTCCTTTCACTGAGCTCCACAAAACTCCACTTACAGCTTGATTCATAGGGAACGCCTACACAGAGGACAATTCCACACACTTAGAACTTTAAACCACTCATGAATTTCAACATATCATGTGTAAATCACCTCACTTACCTCGATCCACTTGATCCAGGACCAAGGGCAATCCACTGTTTCACTGTTCCAAGTTTATATCCACGTACGGCAACCTAT